>SEYY01002342.1:122500-137500 GCA_009176605.1 Armadillidium nasatum | reverse complement strand
CTCTCTCTCTCTCTCTCTCTCTCTCTCTCTCTCTCTCTCTCTCTCTCTCTCTCTCTCTCAAACTCTCAAAACCCCTCCTAAGTTTCCTATCTCCTTCACTCTCCCGTTTCACCTGTGAACAACATAAACATTTTTGGTCTAAACATAAACAACAAATTACCTTGGAAACCTCATATCACAACGGTCGCTAAGGTGTCCTCTAAAAAGCTGGGTTGTTCTATTCAGATTTGCTGGATTTTTCTTCTTCTGAACAGTTACTCCAATTATATAAGGGTCTTATCTGTCCTTGCATGGAGTACTGTTTTCACATTTAGGGTGGTTCCGATTCCACCCTTCTTTTGGATAGGGTTGAGTCTAAGACTAAATGAGTTGACCTCTCGTATCCTTCCTCTATTTCAAACTCCCTTGACCCTCTTTCTCTGTGACGTGACGTTAGCACTTTTTCTTTTTCTATAGGTACTAAATGAAGGAGTTGACCTCTCGTATCCCTCCTCTATTGCATCGCCTTCGCAGCACAAGGGGTACTTTGCTTGCACATGAATTTTGTGTCTGCATTGCATACTCTAGGCTTGCACGTTGCGGTACCTCCTTCATTCCAGCCACCTTCATTCTGTGAAACTGCCTACCTTCTTCTGTTTTTCCTCCTGTATTTAACCTACCTCTCTTTAAATCTTCTGTCTGAGCCCACCTGAGAGATGCGTTAGGCTGGGTGGATTTTCTTTTATTTTTTAATTATGCCCCTTCTTGAAAAGGGCTCTGCCCGTGAGTGTTGAATATATATATATATATATATATATATATATATATATATATATATATATATATATATATATATATATATATATATATATATATATATATATATATATATATATATATATATATATATATATATATATATATATATATATATATATATATATATATATATATATATATATATATATATATATATATATATATATATATATATATATATATATATATATATATATATATATATATATATATATATATATATATATATATATATATATATATCGGAGCATAATGGTCTTTAACTTGATTAGGTTTCCAGTATTTCATCAACTCTGATGGGAATTTTAGGCCTCTGGTCTTTGCACAGCAGAGATATATATATATATATATATATATATATATATATATATATATATATATATATATATATATATATATATATATATATATATATATATATATATATATATATATATATATATATATATATATATATATATCGTTCTTTTTATCTTCGCAAAATTTTTCACTTATCATGCACATAGTGTTTATTCTTCCACATATGTGGATATTTGTACGAGTGTGTGTGTGCGCGAGTTTGTGTGTGTGCGCGTGTAGGAATATGCGTAGTTTTGAAGTTACATTTTTTGCAACAATTTTATTTGTTTGCTCGTTTGTATTATATATGTATTTAAATTAGAGATAATAAAAGTGAAATATTTACTCTTCGAAATGTTCATTAATAGTAAGAATTTTTCTCTCTTTCATTACGTATTCAAGAACTTTCCCAAAATTTTTTCTCCTTTTTCTCTACCCTCATTTCCCTCTTCCCCCCCCCACTCCCTCTCTTACCTTCTCCCAATATTTCATCCTCGTTTGCTTCTTTGGACTTTTTTTTTTATTAGGGATTTGACCAATAACATCCAGGGCCATCTGTTACCTTTTGCTTCGTGCCTGATTAACTTCCAAAACTCTCTCCCTCTCTTTCTTTCTCTCTCCCTTTCTCACTCGGGCTCTCCTTCTCAAGCTGTCATGTCTGAATCTCCTTCAAAATTTATTATTCGTTACATATTCTATTCATTCTTTAGTTTCTTTAATCTTTCAGTTAGTCGAAACTCTGCAGACTGTCCTGGTCAAGAATTCTTGCAGTATCTCTTCTTTAAAATTACTTTTCATATAACTATTTTGAGATGCTTTCAAATCGAAGACCTTGAAAGGTCATCAATCAACTCCATAACCATAAAAGAAGACCTTCGCATGTTTCAAGGAAACTGGAACGTCTGTTGTATACTGCAAAATAGGTTGAAATATCTTCTGAACTCGAGATATCTGCTACGGTTAGAAAAAGTGTATATAGAACAAAGTCCATATGGGTTAACAGGAAAACTATAGTAGGAAATGAATGTATCCAAGAATTTGGTTCATCTCATCCTAAACCACGAGTCATTTTTACCTCTTTCAAGCTTAGTTAGTCAAGATATTACACGGCGATGATCGAGATCACCGTATAGAGTATTGTGAATGGGTTGTAAAGCATAATCGGAAGGAGAAACGTATTATGTTCAGTGATGAAGTAAGTCCTTTATTACTCAAATAGTGAAGTTAACAAACATAATACATAATATTGACCCAATATATATATATATATATATATATATATATATATATATATATATATATATATATATATATATATATATATATATATATATATATATATATATTATATATATATATATATATATATATATATATGCTAACTAATAAATAATAAACATTGGATTTTAAAAAAAAGCTTCTAAAAGTTTTATCTAATGATACATTAGTAGACAAAGTTTGAGCATCAAAACTTATCATATTATAATCAATAACATTTGGAAACTTTACAATTTCATTGACGATCGAAAATTTATTCTTTATTGAAAATTTATTTGTTGCTAAATTTTCTAATATTGGAGCGAAAGTTTTGATAGTTTGTAATTAATAGTGCCAATAACAGATAAGATTAGTCTGACCTGGCATTCAGGTTTATGTCCTTTTGGTAGTCCAAAACAAAATTCCTGACTTGGCACCCTTGAAAAATAAAGAGAAAATGTATTCTCAACAATTTTATTAAAATATTTTTATTTCCCAAGTAATCTATTTAATTTACCTTCAATAGCATAATTTCCCTTTAAATCTTCAAAATTTGTTTGTGTTTGAAAATATATTTGATACTTTATTAGCCCAGTCCTTTTAATCCTGACTTAGTAATTCTTAAATCAATATTACTTAAAAGTTCCATTAAGTTATTAATAGAAAATCCGTGAACAAACTTCTTCAGATTGAAGTTGCCAAGATTGTCAAAGTTAAATTTCTAATATAATTAAATATAATTTTGGTTTCTTTTCCGAATATATATATATATATATATATATATATATATATATATATATATATATATATATATATATATATATATATATATATATATATATTTACAACAAATGAATATTCAATAAAGAATACATTGCATCTAGAGTTGCCTCTCTTCTTCATCTTTCCGATTCCATTCTTGCTGATCTGGATAGAATTTAACAGTGGGGTCTTCTCAACCTTGTGAAATTTAATTCTTTAACAATTAAACTTCTTGAAATCTACGTCTCAAGGACATCTCCTAACTTTCCCATTTCGTTCGATGGTTCTCCCGTCTCTCCTGTTGACAGTATAAACATCCTTGGTCTTCACATAAACAAAAAATATCTGAGAAGTATCACATCACGATGGTTTCTACGGCTGCCTCAAAGAAGTTCATAGTTCTGTTTATGCTGCGAGAATTTTTTACTTCTTCGCAGTTACTCAAATTATACAAGGGCCTCATCAGCCCTTGTATAGAGTACTGCTCTCATATCTGGTATGGCTCAGGTTTCACCCGTTGAGTCAAAGGCTAATAGACTTAGAAATTGTTCCGCTCTTTCTAATTGAAGTGGCCCTTTATCTTTGAGACGTGAGGTTGGTGAATCATTCATTCCTATAGGTACTACAGCGGCAAATGTTCGAGGGAACTGTCCACTCGTATACGTCCGCCTTCACGACAGCCTTGTAGCATAAGGGGTGTATTGTCTGCACATAATTTTGAGTGTACACAGGCAACTCCATGCAGGCTTTTCCACTGTGGTGCCTCCTTCTTTTCAGACACCTCTATTCTGTGGAATTCTCTCCCATCTTCTATTTCCTGCCAAAGTTAATCTCAATTACTTTAAAGGCCACGTCTGTGTTCATCTACGAAATTTTCTGATTTTCTTATTGATCTAACAACCCCTCGTCTAATAGGGTTCTGCCCGTGAACGGTGGTGATGTATATACATATATATATATATATATATATATATATATATATATATATATATATATATATATATATATAATATATATATATATATATATATATATATATATATATGTATATATATATTTTTTATTTTTTTTTGTGTGTGTGTGTGTGTGTGTGTGTGAAGGTGAATTATCATTTCATTTTAAATAAAAGGAAATTAATTTTTTTTCCTCATTTCCGTATCCTCATTTTATCTTCATTATTTTTATTACACCTTCGCTTTTCGAGTCAAAAAAAAAAAATGTTAAAAATAAGGTGAAATAATAAGCTTCCTATTTCACGAGCTCGCTAAAAAAAAATAAAAATAAAAAAATAAATTCATTTCCGAGCTTGAGCGGCGATGCTCGGATCTTATTATTGGATTGTGCAATTTTAATTTCAACCTTTGTGAGGAAATAGTCGTATCACCACAACAACAACAACAACGACAACGACAAAAACAACAATAACGACAGCAGCAGAAAATACAACAACAACAACAACAACAACAACAATAACGACAACAATAACAATAACGACAGCAGCAGCAAAAATGACAACAACAAGAGTCACAATTTTTCCAACTAAAAGCAGAATTCTGGGAACCGAACATTCGGAGTGTCGTTATCTTTACAAGATTCCCATATTTTCTTTTCCATTAACAGAGGTGAAAGTTTGTAAACAACAAATTTGAACAAATGTTGCTGGTACGTCGAAATCTTAAATTACATTCCAATGATCAAATTCAAGAAGTGTTATTTCTTACTTTATAATTTTAAAAAGAACACGGATTAAAAGATTTGTTGCTTTGCAACTGCTGTGATATATGTATATATATATATATATATATATATATATATATATATATATATATATATATATATATATATAATATATATATATATATATATATATATATATATATATATATATATATATATAAGAAAATTTGAAAGCATTAGCTCTTTTCTAATCAACCTTTTATTATTTGCTTTTAATTGTTATTGCAAACATGTAACTTTTAAAAAGAAATTCACTGCTCACATCACACATACTAATTTTGTTATATTACTTTAAATTCTTTAGTTTTGTTTTATCGAAAGAATAAAAGTAGCAGAGCAATCATTTTGTTCTGTCTTGGGAAAAATCACACAGTTTCCATTTAGGATTTCTCTAAAACGAAGCTCTGTTGAAGAACAACGAACAGGAGTTCGATGAATACGAGGATGAATCTCATCCTAACAATCATGACTATAGATTTTACGATTATGATGATATGATTCATCACCTTGAAAAGTAAAATGTCAGAAGCAGTTCTCTCTAAGAGAAAAAATTTTTCCATTAACTGAAAAATGTTGAGAATCACCCATTAAGACCTTTGCTACACCCTGAACACCTTTTAAATCATTTTGAATATGATGAAGATGAAATTAAAGAAAAAGTAGATAAAGAAAATAGAAATGAAGCAGATATGTTTGACTCCCTTGGTCCACTGGGATAACGAGAAGTGTTTGGTGATAAATGGACATTACCAACACCGAGAAAAAAAAGTTTATCTCGAAAATCAGAATTTAGTATCCTGTTAACCCCATTTTTTGGTTCAAATTCATTTTCTTTCGACAGAGTAATAGTGTCCATTAATAAAAATTTCATATTAGCAAAAATAATTTTTGCCATTATTATTTTTCTTGGAATTTACAGATTTTCTGTAAGTATCTACGATAAACTTTTATCAACCAGGCACCGCTACATGATAGGGTTACAACATGAGATATATTTACATAACTAAATAATATAACTCTATCAAAATAGCATTAATAATATATATATGTATTCACCCAAAGACTAAAACGAAATTTTTAAAGATGATAACGGAAAAAATGGAGAAACTTCTGAAGATTTGGAAAATTTTTTATAAGATTTAGAAGAAAAAAATTTTATGAAACCAAAATACTTCCCGAGCGAAATCGTCTGACCGTTAAATTAAAATTTCTTGCTCGTGTTCAGTATCAAAAATATATATATATATATTATATATATATATATATATATATAATATATATATATATATATATATATATATATATATATATATATATATATATATATATATATATATATATATATATATATATATATAATATATATATATATATATATATATATATATATATATATATATATATATATATATATATATATATATATATATATATATATATATATATATATATATATATATATATATATATATATATATATATATAATATATATATATATATATATATATATATATATATAATATATATATATATATATATATATATATATATATATATATATATATATATATATATATATATATATATATATATATATATATATATATATATATATATATATATATATATATATATATATATATATATATATATATATATATATATATATATATATTATATATATATATATATATATATATATATATATATATATATATATATATATATATATATATATATATATATATGTTATTAATCTGACTGTCGTTTGAGAAGGACGCATTAACATTTTCAGTGAAAAGAAAAATGAAAATAGCAGAGACTGACAAAAGAACTGAAAATCCCAAGAGAGCTTTTTAACAAAAGTTGAAATCAATTTTTTTTGTCCTAGGGAATAAGAGAGGATGCGATAATTCAAGCGTTGTTTGTGGCAGAATTTTCAATTAGAAACAATTGAAAAAATTTTATTAATCTGTAAAGAGAATTTTTTTTATTAAATTTCAAATTATAATCAAAATAAAAATCAAAGGGAAATTAATATTTTAACTATCAAGGAGAAGAAAAAAAATTATTACCAAATATAATAAACAAAATTTTAATTATAATCAAAATAAAAATCAAAGGGAAATTTTAACTATCAAGGAGAAGGAAAAAAAATTTATTATCAAATATAATAAATAAAATAATTATAATAATAATTTAAATTATAATCAAACCAATAAACAAAGGAAAATTAATATTTTAACTATCAAGGAGAAGGAAAAAAAAATTATATTTAATCCTTCGAATAATAATAATAATAAATTGTATAAAATTTCCCTTACACGGATCTAAAAATTACTTTCTGTTCCAAATTAATTTTCTTTAAGATGATTCTGGAGAATAATTTACAAATAAAATAAAATGAATGATTATATTTCTTTGCAAACGCGATTCATCCACAAAATTGGGACATCTTCAGAACTCTAAATTATAGCAGTGAATGTACAGTTGAAGTTTGCATTTGAAAAATTTCTGCACCCGATGCTACTTTTCAATCCTGTGGGATATAATGCTTAGGCCTAATAATATATATATATATATATATATATATATATATATATATATATATATATATATATATATATATATATATATATATATATATATATATATATATATATATATATATATAATATATATATATATATATATATATTCACTCCCATTATTATATTAAATATTTTTGCAATGACCGTATCATATGATCTCGTTAAAATATATATGCATAATTGTGTAACTAGTACAATACTTATATATACATGTATTTATACTGAAAATTAAGATAAAAAAATGTCAAGAGTTTTATTATATGAACGAAATAATAAAACTGATAATAATAATAATAATAATAATAATAATAATAATAATAATAATAATAATAATAATAATAAAATGACATGACCCTGTGATATGAAAAAAAAAAAAAAGTTGAATGACTTACTTAAATGGTTTATAAAATATTATTTTCGCGTGGTGTATAGTAGTATAAGATGAAACTCATATTGATTCTTGGCGGCCCGGAGGGAAAAGTTACCAGATGTCGCTAGAATGAAGCAATATTTTTTAAAGATTCCGTTTTAAATGGATATAGGAAAAGGGTTCAATAATAATGTTCATTATTTATTCTTTTTTTTCCTAATTTGGATCAGATGCTGCTAGTTCTTTTGTAAAATTTGGAGATATTTTTATTTTTTTATTTTATATATATTATATATATATATATATATATATATATATATATATATATATATATATATATATATATATATATATATAATATATATATATATATATATATATATATATATATATATATATATATATATATATATATATATATATATATATATATATATATATTATATATATATATATATATATATATATATATATATATATATATATATATATATATATATATATATATATATATATATATATATATATATATATATATATATATATATATATATATATATATATATATATATATATATATATTTTTTATCTTTCTTTATTGTAGTACTCCCTCCCTGAAAGGATTTTCACCCTGTCAGTGGGGCCAGAATCATTCCCCATCTGATCACAAAAGTCCCTCTCCTTGGGGGTCTAAAAGATCATGTTTTTCGGTTAGTTGGATTTAGTGCCAGTCCTTGAGTTTTAATTAAACTCCAGGTGGGATTTTCACCCTTTCAGTGGGATTAGCACCTTCTTCATCTAACCTCTAAACACTTTGTCAAAGAGCTCTTCAGAAGATCACGTTTCTCGGAGGTATGGCTTCCCATGCTGGTCCTGGAGTTGTTGCAATTAGAGGGCCTTGTTGCCCTTGCTCCCTCTCTCTCTCTCTCTCTCTCTCTCTCTCTCTCTCTCTCTCTCTCTCTCTCTCTCTTTCTCTATCTCTCTCTCTCTTTCTCTCTCTTTCTCTCTCTCCTCTCTCTCTCTCTTTCTCTCTCTCTTTCTCTTTCTCTCTCTCTCTTCTCTCTCTCTCTCTCTCTCTCTCTCTCTCTCTCTCTCTCTCTCTCTCTCTCTCTCTCTCTCTCTATATATATATATATATATATATATATATATATATATATATATATGCCCGTATTTGGGTCCTTCTCCTTCCTTCACCCCTTTCCCTTATCACAGATGACGGAAATTGTACCTTTAAGTGGATAAATTTTGATTCTTTTGGATTTTTAACACTTATTCCAATAGTATAAAAATAAGAAAATAATTTCTAAATGAAAATAACAAGTTATCTTCAGATTTAATTCAAATATAATACCAGAAAGAATGCCAATTATTTTTCTATTTATAAAATCTGATTTTTTTTTCTTTGCAAAAAGTTTGCATCTCAGGACATTGCCTATTCGAGGAGAGGAACTTTTCTATGTAGTACATTCCTAGGATCCCCAAGTGGAATCAAACCGGCGCCTTCAAGCACGTTAGTCAATCACTTTACCGTTATACCACGGTAATACCCAAATAATTTTGAATTTGAAAATATTTTTAAAAGATAATTTTTTGTTATTTACCTCGTTCATAACAGTTTGATTGGTAATTTACCTACTCTAAAATCTGCTGCTTCGGGGAATTACCCAATTTGCTCAAACACTAAATAGGAAACGCTCTACTGGTGATCTTCTTTCCTCTCCTTCTAACTCTTGGTCCTCCACTCTTAGGCATTTCGGTGCATCTTTTCCTGTCGCGCTGAACATATAAAAGCCTTCGATAGAGTCTGGCACAAAGCTTTAATTTCAAAACTTTCCTTTTTCAGAATCTATACTTCTCTCTTTAATCATCTCTCCGATTTTCTTTCCGGTCCTTCTATAGTTGCTGTTGTAGATGGCCACCATTCATCCTTTAAATCTATTGATAGTGTTGTTCCTCAGAGTTCTGTCCGATCCCTAGCACTTTTTCTACTTTTCATTAATGACTTTCTATCTATTACTTTATCACCTATTCACTTCTATACTGATGACTTCACCTTTCATTACTCCTTTCAGTTAAAAGACGCTCCTCCCAGCAACAATTACTTGATGATAGAAGGGTGGCCTTGGAGCAACTGACCTCTGATCTTTCTCGTGTTTCAAATTGGGGCAGAGAAGACAATATTGTTTTCTAAGCCTCAAAAACCCACTTCCTCCGTCTCTCTACTCAGCACAACTTTCCTTACAACTATAACATCTTCAAAAACACACAACTCAATTCTTCATCTCTCCTTAATGTTCTCGGTGTTTCTTTCTCTCGTGATCTTTCTTGGAAGAATTACATCACTTCTCTTCTAAACAAGCTTTTAAGTGGTTGGGTGTTCCGAGGCGCCTTCAGAATTTCTTCACGCCACCACAGTTGCTTTCTTTTTAAATGGGTGTTGTTCGCCCCTGTATAGAGTACACCTCACACATCTGGGATAGTTCCAGTCATTCAGCTCTCTTTGACAAGGTGGAGTCTAAGGCTTTCTGTCTTATCAACTTTCCCACTCTCACCAATTCTCTCAAATCTCTTTCTGCCCATCGAATTGTTGTCACTCTCTCTATACTATCGATATTACAATGGACACTGCTCTTCTGAACTCTCTCTTCCCAAGATTCCTTCATTGAGAAGGTCGTGCGACACGGCTTTCTACACAGTTTCATCCTTTCTCTCTTCAATTCTCTGATCCCAAGCTTAACCGCTATGATCAATCTTACATGTACTCTACTGGTAAAGTCTGGAACACACTACCTTTATTTGTTTCTCCAACTTCCTTTGACTTGCATACTTTCAAGCGCCGTATATCGGGATATGACGGTGTTTAACGATCGGGTTCTGGCATTGCCCCAACTTTGGTGAAAATTGATAGGCCTCTGGCCTTTGCCCACCGCAAGAGGCTATATATATATATATATATATATATATATATATATATATATATATATATATATATATATATATATATATATATATATATATATATATATATATATATATATATATATATATATATATATATATATATATATATATATATATATATATATATATATATATATATATATATATATATATATATATATATATATATATATATATATATATATATATATATATATATATATATATATATATATATATATATATATATATATATATATATATATATATATATATATATATATATATATATATATATATATATATATATATATATATATATATATATATATATATATATATATATTTATTATTTAATTTTTTTTTGAGACAATCCAATTAAAGTTACCCTTTCTTACGTTATTTTCAATTAATATTTTTTTATTTCTATTATATATCTATTTATATGTTTTCATATTTTAAATTATTCATTCATTTATTTTTACAATATTTTTATTATTACTAATGGGGCAAAACCTGAACAATAATAATTACTTTAATAGAGATCGTTAGAATGCTCTAATTAGCCCTAAACATATATATATATATATATATATATATATATATATATATATATATATATATATATATATATATATATATATATATATATATATATATATATATATATATATATATATATATATATATATATATATATATATATATATATATATATATATATATATATATATATATATATATATATATATATATATATATATATATATATATATATATATATATATATATATATATATATATTCGTATAAAAATTGTTGGAATATTTTCGCTTTTAATTAGAAATTTCAGGTTAATAGTTCAAACAAAATCTAAACCTGTAATATATATATATATATATATATATATATATATATATATATATATATATATATATATATATATATATATATATATATATATATATATATATATATATATATATATATATTATTTCCTCTTGTGGGCAAAAGCAGGAGGCATACCAATTTTCTGTTGACTTAAAGAATTTTCCAGAACCAGGACCAAATTAAAGGCTGACATGTTCGGTACACAACTTTTCAAGGTGTGCTTGTCAAAGGAAGTTGAGAAAAGAAATAATAGGAGTGTGTTCCAGATTTTACATACCAGTAAAGTACAGTCGTGAATAAAAGTTCGTTCCTATTAGGCTGGAAATAAAAATTTATATAAAATGGATATCATTTCAGGTTCAGCCAAAAACAGTTCAATTAAGCCCCTCTCAATCTTTTTATAGTCTTTTTATTCAAAATAGAGCTTTTATGAAATGATTTCCATTTTATATAAATATTTATTTCCAGCCTAATAGGAACGAACTTTTGTTCACGACTGTACATGTAGATCTTTCATGATGATTGAGTCTGAGGTCAGGGAGTTGGAGAGAGAGAAATAATGAAACTGTAGAAAAGCGTGTCACACGGAGAGTAGAATGCGTTTTAATAGCGATAATATTGAACGAGAACAAAAGAAATAGTGAGAGAAAAAAAATTTGATAAGGCCAAAAGCCCTTGCTTGACTCTACATTTTGAAGGGGAGTTGTGTAAATAGATGCACCCAAGGTATGTTAGACAAGCTCCAAACAGGGAAGAACAACTTCACTGCAAAGAGCAAGAAGCTGGAGTGGCTTTAAGAAACTTTGAAAGTGCCTCAGAACACCTAGCCTCCTAAAAGCAAGTTTATAAAAAAAAATAATTTGATCCTTTTAGGAAAAATCAAGAGGGAAGGAAACGCGAAGAATATTTAAGAACAGACAAACGTTTGAGTTTTTTGCCACTCGCCATTCCCTCTGTACACAATCACATTATTTGTATGTCTGACTCTCTGACACCAGACTTAACAGCTATACTTAATTTTATATGTCCCCACTGTTAAAGTCTCGAACACTCACACTATAAAGCTAAAGGAAATCAACTATTTTTCCAACTTCCTTTAATTTGCATATTTTCAAATGTTGTGTGTCGGGACATGTCAGCCTTTAATTTATCCTTAATTCCAGTAATTTCTCAGCTCTTATGGAAATTACCCATCAGAGGAGACTTTATATATATATATACGTATATATATATATATATATATATATATATATATATATATATATATATATATATATATATATATATATATATATATATATATATATATATATATATATATATATATATATATATATAATAATAATAATAATAATAATAATAATAATAATAATAATAATAATAATAATAATAATAATAATAATAATAATGCTCCTCCAGCTCTGGTAGAAAATAGTAGACCACTGACCTTTTGCCCACCAGAGGCGATATATATATATATATATATATATATATATATATATATATATATATATATATATATATATATATAATATATATATATATATATATATATATATATATATATATATATATATATATATAGAGAGAGAGAGAGAGAGAGAGAGAGAGAGAGAGAGAGAGAGAGAGAGCTCAAGTGAAATTGAAGAAATCTCATTTCATTGAATGAAGAACATTTATTTCGTCAGATTTTTAAGTAGAAATTTATTTTCTCCATATAAGTTAAAAAGGAAAATTGTCTTCACACATTCAAATTAAAAGATCTTACGCATTTTAAGACTGAAGAATTTTTTTCCTCCAATTAATGATAAAACAGTTATTGCTTTTTTTTTTTTTTTTTTTTTTTTTTTTTTTTTTTTTTTTTTTTTTTACATCCACTCTCGGGCAGAGCCCTTTTCAAGGAGGGGGCATAATTAAAAGATAAAAGAAAACCCACTCAAAACAATGTCCAACGTAGATTCCTAAGGTGGGGGCAGACAGAGGAATTAAAGAGAAGTGGATTAAATACATCAGGAAAAACGGACGAAGGTAGTGTGTTCCACAGAACAGAGGTGGCTGGAAAGAAGGACGTACCACAACGTGCAAGCTTAGAGTTTGCAATGCTCACACAAAATTCATGCGAAAGCAAGGCACCTCTTGTGCAGCGAGGGCGATGCAATGTGGTGGAGTGCGAGAGGTCAACTCAATCGAGTATCTGTTGTTGTAGTACCTATAGAAAAGAGAGAATGCGCCAACATCACTTCGCAGAGAAAGAGAATCAAGGGAGTTTGAAAGTAGGGGACAATTTATTAAACTCTTAGCCTTAGGCTCAACCTTATCCTAAAGAAGGGTGGAACCGGAACCACCCCAAATGTGAGAACAGTACTCTATACAAGGACGGATAAGACCCTTGTATAATTGGAGTAACTGTTCAGAAGAAAAAAACTCCCGCAACCTGAACAGAATCCCCAGCTTTTTAGAGGCCACCTTAGCAACCGTTGTGGTATGAGGTTTCCCAGATAATTTATTATATATGTTCAGACCAAGAATATCTATGTTGTTTACAGGTGAGACGGGAAAGCCGTCGAAAGAGATAAGAAAGTTAGGAGGGGTTTTTGAGAGAGAGATGTAAAGTAGTTGAGTTTTCAAAGAGGTGAATTTCACAAGGTTGCGGTGGCCACACCGGGAAATACCAGCTAGATCGGCAAGAATGGAATCGGAAAGTTGAAGACGAGAAGCAACTCTAGGAGCAAAAGAGGGAGCAGCTTTGAAATAAGTAGAAGAATGGAAAGTTGAGCCGTCGGCAGAAAATGAACAGAGTTTGAAGTACAGCTGAGAAGATCGTTGATGAAAAGTAAGAATAAAGTAGGAGAAAGAACAGAACCCTGAGGAACACCACAATTAAAACGGAAAGAAGAAGTCGCTCGATCAACAAGTGCTGATATGGAACAATTTAGGAGGAAATTAGACGAGAGTAAACAAAGAGAAGGTGGAAACACAAGGGAAGGAAGCTCAGAGATCAGCGACGCATGCCATACCCGGTCAAAAGCTTTAGATATATCAAGCGCCACCACACAAGACTCCCCGTAGTCCCTAAGGGCAGAAAACCATAGATCTGTAAGATAGGAAAGAATGTCACTAGTAGATCTCGAGTATCGAAAGCCATACTGGTGATCTGAGAGAAGGGAGTGAGATTCCAAATGATTCAGGAAATGAGAGTTGAGGAGAGTTTCAAAGACTTTAGATAGAATAAAAGTAAAAGCTAGTGCGCGATAGTTAGAAGGTTCAAACTCTCTCCTCACCATTCAGATTATGAAATAATATCAAACATTG
>SEYY01002342.1:117500-120000 GCA_009176605.1 Armadillidium nasatum | reverse complement strand
TCATTAGCCAAATTAAAGAATAACAAAGTAACAAACAAACTACTTAGTAAATAAACAAGAAAATTAATTTAAAAAAATAAACAAAAAAATAAATTAAAAACTTTTATGTATAATTATCCAATAATTTAAAAAGACAAAAAAGCGTACACGAATACCTTATTATATCTGTCGTTTAGACAGAATCTAAAGCTTTTGTTTATGAGTTTAAAAGGAGCTTGGAAATGACGGGCGAGAAACACTGCAAACGTTACCGGGCGAGAAACATGGCGAACATTAGTATAGCGAAGAGAATCGTTGGGGAATAGCTATTTAATTAACTTTAACATTTGTTAAAAAAAATACAATATATATATACTATTATATATATATATATATATATATATATATATATATATATATATATATATATATATATATATATATATATATATATATATATATATATATATATATATATATATATATATATATATATATTTTTAATATTATTTTTATTATATTTATATTATATATATATATATATATATATATATATATATATATATATATATATATATATATATATTATATATATATATATATATATATATATATATATATATATATATATATATATATATATATATATATATATATATATATATATATATATATATATATATAAAACTCAGAGCCGGTCATTCCGGGCATGCTAGGCAAGCGGCGCTTACCCAAAATAAACAGATTATGAAACTGTAGGCACCTGAGGCAACAGGTAATATCATTTCTTAAGCTAAATTTATAAATCCGAGTTTTTCCAATGTACAAATGAGATGCATAATAGAACTTGGGAAGTTGAATATATATTTTAATATACATACCGCTTACCCCAAATAAAATCACCTCACGCTCCTGATATATTATATATATATATATATATATATATATATATATATATATATATATATATATATATATATATATATATATATATATATATATATATATATATATATATATATATATATATATTATTTTTTCTCTGGCGGGCAAAGCAAAGCCTACCAAGTTTCCACCAGAGAAAGGAGCAAATCAGGATACTGGTCAGATTCAAAGGCGACATGTCCCGAGACACGGCGTTTGAAGGTGTGTAAGTCATTGGGAAAATAGATGAAGGGAGTGTGTTCCAGACTTTACCAGTAGATTATATGCAAGATTGAGTATAACGGTTAAGTTTGAGGTCAGATAGTTGGACAGAGAAAGGATAAGACTGTGTAGAAAGACGAGTCGCACGAGCTCTTCTTAAAGAAGGAGGTATGAGACGAGAGAGTTCGGAAGAGCAGTGTCCGTTGTAATAGCGAGAGTATAAAGAAAATGACGCAACAATTCGACGGGCAGAAAGAGATTGGAGAGAATTAGTGAGAGTAGGAGAGTTGATAAAACAAAAAGCCCTAGATTCCACCTTTTCAAGGAAAGCTATATGAGTGGCACCACTTCAGATGTGTGACGCATACTCCATACAGGGGCGAACAACACCCCTATAAAGAGCAAGCAACTGTGGTAGTGTGAAGAAGTTCTGAAGGCGCCTCAGAACACCCAACCTCTTAGAAGCTTGTTTAGAAAGAAAAGTAATGTGATCTTTGGAAAAAAGATCACGAGAAAAAGATACACCTAGAATATTAAGGAGAAATGAAGGTTTGAGTTGTGTGTTTTTGAAGAAGATATCATATTTGTGTAGAAGATTGTGTCGAGTGGAGAGATGGAGGAATTGGCTTTTGGTGTCACTGAAACCCTGCTCCGGTACAGACCAATCAAGTATATTTTTGATCATCGGTGGACGTGGTTTCGAATCCTTGATAGGATTTGGGGCTACTGTTCTTTCTTTTGTGGTTGTATACATAACAGATTCAACGTTTTCGATTCTATTTGAACAGCTTTATATGAAAATTTTACAACCAACAGGCCAGAAACATTCAAAATGTACCTTGTATAACCTATTCATAAGGTCCCTTTTGAAATGTTCCTGAAGTAATGTTATATAAATAAGACTATTCTATAATGTCATCCATTCGCATTTCCAGTTTATAATATATATACAAGTACGAAACTTCTGCATTTGATTCTGAGACTAAATAAATTAGACGACATTCTGTGTATCGTTATAATACATTACGTTTGCATATATGCTTTGGATACATTAAATTAAAAAAACAAAAAACAAAATTCAAACTGTCAGCCGAGTGATTTAGTATTTTAATTAAGAGGAACCTTGGTCACCGCTAACAGTTTGAATTTAGGTGCATAAAAAACCAAAAACAATAAAAGTCAAATACCTACATCATAAATAATACACATTATTATCTAAGTGCTTGTGTGTGTGTGTGTTTTTTTTTTTTTATTATTTGTATGCGTTGTCTTTGTAAATTTGTATTGTTCAACTGTATAGCAAATTTGTATATTTGTCTCCAGATATGAATATTTTTTATATCATATTTTTAAAAATAAGCTTCACGAATTCATC
>SEYY01002342.1:105000-110000 GCA_009176605.1 Armadillidium nasatum | reverse complement strand
AAAAATCTGGATGGAACCGAAATCAGATAAAAAAATTCCAAATTTCGGTACACCTCTACTTTCTAAAAATAGCTTTTACTCATCTGTCTGTTCATTGTCTTTCAAAATGGAAAGAATAATGAAGGGTGAAGTCATCAGCAAAAGAATAGAAATGAGATGATATGACAGATAAGAAGTCGCTTATGAAAAAAAAATTAAATAAATAAATTAAAAAAAATAGTTGTCAATAGAACAGAACTCTGAGGAACACTTATGTATAGATTTAAACGATAAACGACAGCCGTCTAAATTTTGAATGACCGGAAAGGAAATCAGAGAGAAAACTACAAAGAGAGTGATAGATACCGTAAAAGGAAACTTAGAAATTAAATCTTTGTTCTTGATTCTATTAAACCTCTCATATGTGTAGAGCCACACAAAAGTTCACCGAAATGCCAAAGAGGACAGAAGTCAGATAGAATAGAAAGATCACCAGTTGAGAGTTCGGAAAGGAAGCTGTACTGGCGACATGACATAAGATTAGATGATTTAAAATTATTCAAAATTTTCTGTTATGGATAAATTAGAAAATTTTGAAAGGACACTGAAGTTAAAATGATAGGGCGATAGCTATAGGGTTGAGAGGAGTACCCCTTTTGCGGCACATATTGAATGAGGGCACTCTTGGAGACGGAAAGATAAGAATAAATTGATAGGGAGAGACGAAATTGCTCACAAGCACAAGTTTTTGAGAACTATAGGAGGAATATCATTAGGATCGTCCGCCTCCTTATGTTAAACTAAGAGAGAACATAAATCACATCTTTGAAAAAAATTACAACGTTACCCACAAATGAGGAGGAGAGTGGAGAATGAAGAATGGCTCTGCAATCACCAACCAAAACCATTGAGTAAAAAATTTCGAAGACTGAAAATTAAAAATAAAAGAACAGGCATCATTGTTGAATACATAAGCACAAAAATCGCCATTGATCGAAAATTCAAGATAGACTGTAAAGGGGAACAAAGAACAAAGTAGGTTTTGCTGAAAGAAAATTCAACAATCTGAGTTTCGGCTAAGAACAATAGATGAGGTCTGGAGAAGTAAAATTGATATTCAACAAAGCTGAAATGAGAGTAAAGACAGCTAATATTTCACGAGTTGGTGAAGGAAGAAGAATGCGCAATAGAACAGGCTGATAATTCTTTGACGGTACAGACACCACCACCAGAGGCTTTCAACTCTGAAGGGGTGATGGGAGGGAGGGTGGCTAAGGGGATATCTTTAGAAACTGACCCCTCTTGGCTTCTCTGAGGCCGAACAATTTTTTTTAAAGGAAATCCAATGTATGAGTGTTTGTGGTGTGAGAATTAAGGAGTAGCTGCTTCTAAATACATGTGAAAGATGACGTAAACATATTCAATACAATGTGATTTTCCTTAACACTTTATTTTCCAAATGGAGTCATCTCATAGCTACCGGGCGCTAAGACCTCCCCCAATAAGCATTGTTAAACATATATATATATATATATATATATATATAATATATATATATATATATATATATATATATATATATATATATATATATATATATATATATATATATATATATAACAAAATTAATTACCAACATATAATAAGAGTTTTACTCTTTAAATATATATTTTGTGTGTGTCTTCTCACTCTGTCTCAAAAAAAAAATATATATATTTCTAAAATATTTGTGAAAAAAAAATATTTGAGAAAATATTTTTGTGTAAGACGTTTTCTTATTAAGGAAGGCTTTTTACACGCAAACTCTAAAAAGAGTTTTATGATCATCAAAAAATAGTAAAAATATACGACAGTCTTTGCTCCTATTTTACGACCTTTGACAATTTCACCGAGAAGCAGAGAGAGAGAGAGAGAGAGAGAGAGAGAGAGAGAGAGAGAGAGAGAGAGAGAGAGAGAGAGAGAGAGAGAGAGAGAGAGCTACTTTGCATTTAGGAAGAGATAAAAAAGAAAGAAACAGAGAAAGAGAGAGTTACTTTGAACTTAGATAAGAGAGAGAGAAAGGGAGAGAGAGATAGATAGATAGATACAGAGAGAGAGAGAGAGAGAGAGAGAGAGAGAAAGAGAGAGAATATTACTTTGCACTTAGGGAATGTTGCATATATTTTCTTTGCTGAGAAATATTTAATAATGGAATATTTTTTAATACAGCGCTCATCTATATATATATATATATATATATATATATATATATATATATATATATATATATATATATATATATATATATATATATATATATATATATATATATATATATATATATATATATATATATATATATATATATATATATATATATATATATATATATATATATATATATATATATATATATATATATATATATATATATATATATATATATATATATATATATATATATATATATATGCAGAAATAATAACTAAGTATTTTATACTATTAATATGAACTAGACAGAACAGTAGCAAAATGAATAAAGTAAATGCATCAACAAAATGACCCATTTAGTTGTTTGCGACCAAAACTCTTTTTGTAGCAATACAGATACATAGAGACACCCAAATATATATATATATATATATATATATATATATATATATATATATATATATATATATATATATATATATATATATATATATATATATATATATATATAATATATATATATATAAACGGTAGAGTAATTGACTCACGGGCTTGAGGGCGGGGGTTCGATTCTACAAAGGGGATCCTAGGTATATACTACCTAGAAAGTTCCTCTCCTCGAATAGGGCAATGCCCGTGAGATTTGAACTTTTATATATATATATATATATATATATATATATATATATATATATATATATATATATATATATATATATATATATATATATATATATATATATATATATATATATATATATATTATATATATATATATATATATATATATATATATATATATATATATATATATATATATATATATATATATATATATATATATATATATATATATATATATATATATATATATATATATATATATATATATATATATATATATATATATATATATATATATATATATATATATATATATATATATATATATATATATATATATATATATATATATATATATATATTATATATATATATATATATATATATATATATATATATATATATATATATATATATATATATAAAAGGATAGCCAGGTGTTTCTGTGCGTTGGTTTTATTTAAAAGATTTTCTTTAACAAATTTTAACCGACGCTTCCAGAGGCAAAATCTTTAAAACCAAATTGCTAAAGTTGTAGAAAAAAATTTTTTTTATTTGTATAAAAATAAACCAAATAAAATGAATGTAGAAAAATGAAAATAAAAAGTAATGGTAAGATATGTATATTTGTATTTATTAAAAAAAAAAAATTGCAATTTTTTTTTTTTTTTTTTAAATTTGTGGAGGTTGAATGATAAGGAAGGGGGAGAGAGAAATGCGCATGCCAAATTAGGAGGGGTATTTTAGTGGGTATTTTTATTTATAGAATTTTGGAAAAAGGAAAAAAAAAACAGGTATATTTATATATATATATATATATATATATATATATATATATATATATATATATATATATATATATAATATATATATATATATATATATATATATATATATATATATATATATATATATATATATATATATATATATATATATATATAATATATATATATATATATATATATATATATATATATATATATATATATATATATATATATATATATATATATATATATATATATATATATATATATATATATATATATATACATATATATATAAATCATGAGCATGTATTTGTCCATTGGTTGGCATAGATCTCTCCCAAATGTTTCCAATACCGAAGGTGTTGTGGTTTTGATCTGAATTTGCTCATTCAGTTGTTCAACCTTCCTACGTCCATCTATTGCATTATCGTTTTCTTGGACGTTTCGGATTTGTTGTAATCCAATTTAATATCTCCTTTATTTTTCTCAGACATCAATAATTGAAGAATTGTTGGTAGCGCTCTGATCAAAACTTTACTCTTTAAAGAAAGTGAAAATTTACCATATATAATATTATTTAGTCTATCCATAATGCTTCATTTTATTTTTTTATTCTTTTTCTTTGGAGTTCATATTGACTGTTTATTTTTTGAAGATATATTTTTTAAGATAAATCCATTCCTCAACTTGCTGAAGGAAGAATCTTTTTCATGTTTTTTGTCTCGAAAAAAATAAATATTTATATATTATTAAAATTTTCTCTGCTTGCCTTTGTTCGCGTCTTTTTGTTCTACTATATCTGTCTTTTCTCAGAACACTAAATTGGGAGGGTATGGGTATAAACAAAAATGGAAAGTATCTAAATAAATAAACGGTATAAAACGATAGTGAGACACAACTGATGATATCAGATCTTGAAAGTTACAAAAAATGGTAGTGTTCCATAAAATGGTAGTGGTTAAATAAATGAAAGTGGTTAAGAAAATGGTAGTTTAAAAGAAAATGGTACTGTTGTAAATATTTATGGCAAAACTTCATCTCATTCTCTAACTTTTCTTTTGATTTGTATTTTAAGACTTTCAGTACTGATATATTTCAGATACTATATTTTTGCTAGTCAAGTTTTTGTCGATCTCCGTAGATGTACAGTCGTGAACAGAAGTTCGTTCCTATTAAGCTGGAAATAAATATTTATATAAAATGGAGATCATCTCAGATTCAGCCAATCACAGTTCAATTAAGCACCTCTCAATGTTTTTATTTTCTTTTTATTCAAAATAGAGCTTTTTTGAAATGATCTCCATTTTATATAAATATTTATTTCCAGCTTAATAGGAACGAACTTCTGTTCACGACTGTACCTAAATGTTATTTTAAAATATTTTCAAGTTTTTATTTATTTATTTATTTTTGCTAGTCAAGATGTAATCGTCC
>SEYY01002342.1:95000-102500 GCA_009176605.1 Armadillidium nasatum | reverse complement strand
AAAAAATCCAAAATTGAAAATATTTAATAACTTTGCTCCATATCATTAATTTACTATTTCCTCTCTGCTGATTCAACATATTTTTTCTCTATATGGATGAAACGTACGTTCATTAGCCTGTATTAAAAGAGGGAATCCATCTTATATATATATATATATATATATATATATATATATATATATATATATATATATATATATATATATATATATATATATATATATATATATATATATATATATATATATATATATATATATAGAGAGAGAGAGAGAGAGAGAGAGAGAGAGAGAGAGAGAGAGAGAGAGAAAGAGAGAGAGAAGTAAATGAGAGGAATTTTATTTAAATAAAATGAAATTTTTCAATTTAAGAGACTTAGGTCTAAGACTATTATCCAAAAATGTAAAAAGAAAAATAATAAAGATAAAAATAAAAATAAAAGATTTAAATTATTATAACTTTTCGCAGGTCACACACACAAAAAAAAGCTATGCAGTATGTTGGCTGCAGATTGTACAAGACTGGTACAATACACTAGCCTTAAGTCAATGTATTTTCCTAAATTTTCTAAATTATGTGTGTGCGTGTGTCCTTGTGTGCGTGTGTCCTTGTGTGTGTGTGTTCCCTAATGTGTGTGCAATATACAAAACTGCAAAATTTTCCTTGAAATAAAACATGGACTACAAGAGTTATAAAATATTGCTTTGGCTAAACAAACGAAAAACCTCATTAATTATTTTCACAATGTTTAATATAATTTATTATTCTAACAGCTTGAAGTTCGAATAAACGATATTCATATAAATAATTTCACGATGGAATATGCACACAAATATTCAGAGCTGGAAACAACCAAGGGGTGGGGGGGAGGGGAAAGGGAAAAAGAACTTAGAGAATGTTTTATTTCCTGCTTGAAGTGGATTCCTTTTCTTTTTTTTTTTCTTTTTCTTCAAAAAAAAAAAAAAAAAAAAAAAGTTTTTTCCATCAAATACATTTTTATTCCAAATCTTATAAAACTTTCAGAAAATTTCGAATAACGTTACCCTCCCGCATATATATATATATATATATATATATATATATATATATATATATATATATATATATATATATATATATATATATATATATATATATATATATATATATATATATATATATATATATATATATATATATATATATATATATATATATATATATATATATATATATATATATATATATATATATATATATATATATATATATATATATATATATATATATATATATATATATATATATATATATATATATATATATATATATATATATATATATATATATATATATATATATATATATTCTTAATCATCTTCCCGGAAGGGTTTTCACCTTGTCAGTAGGACCAGCATCTCTCCCCATCAGCTCACAAAAATCTCTCTCATAGAGCTCTCTTAAAGATCATGTTCTTGACTCGTTGGTTTCAGTGCTAGTCTTTGAATTTTATTGAAACACTCTGGTAGTGTTTTCACCCTTTCCGTGGGACCAGTATCGTCTTTCATCTAATCTCTTAACGCTTTCTCCCAGAGCTCTACAGAAGATCATACTTCTCGGAGCCATGGTTAAACTGCTTCTGGAGTAGTTCTAATCTGTAAGAAATGTAATTACAGGGCTGGGTTCCTAGTCATGTCGCCATAACTCTTCGCTTTCCTTTGCTATATATATATATATATATATATATATATATATATATATATATATATATATATATATATATATATATATATATATATATATATATATATATATATATATATATATATATATATATATATATATATATATATATATATATATATATATATATATATATATATATATATATATATATACCATGAAAAGGCCAGAGACCTACAGAAAATCTAAAAAGATTTCGGAGAAACAAATACAAAATCCAAATCAATGACCGACATTATCATAACTAGAGAAAAGCCACTGGAAGTTTTGAACACTGGGATCACTTAAAGTTATGATTTCAGAGAAAATAGATGTAATGATTTTGTTTCAATTTAGAGTTTATATAATAAAAGAAATTAAAGAGCAGTCAGTGAACTTAAATAAATGACTCAGAAGTTACATAGACGTAGAAAGAATCGAAAGTACAGAGAAAAATTAGAAATATTACAAAACAGTAAATTGGAAATCAGGTGTTAAGGTTTCCGATTTTATCGGGACAGTCCCAAGTTTTTTAAAGGGTAAATCGGGACGGATAACAGTATTTTATCCAACTTTTTTTTTTTTAAATTAGATATAGCAAAAATGTATTTTTTTTGTAGAATATTCTTAACTAATAAACCAATTGATTTGTTTTTGAAAACAGCAATCGTATTATTTCTTTATATTAAATCATATATATATATATATATATATATATATATATATATATATATATATATATATATATATATATATATATATATATATATATATATATATATATATATATATATATATATATATATATATATATATATATATATATATATATATATATATATATATATATTACAGTATGCAGCCTTCTTGTTAGTGGTGCTAGTGATATTACTTGGTGCTGGAGTATCAGGTTGGGCTTACCGAGGTCGACTAAAAACCAGCTATGAAGAAGGCTTGGCTAGAGCATTCACAGAGTACGGGAGATCAAGTGAAAAGAATTCTTCCGTAGATTCACTCCAAAGAACAGTAAGAATTGTGGTTTTAATAATAACTCCTCCAACCTCCTCCTTTTATCATGGTTTACTCAAAGGGTTTACTCAATGGTTTCTTTTAGTTTATTTTTAATAATAATAGCTATCAACCCTTCCCCTGTTTTTTTCAGCAGGAAACAAAGGCTTGTCAGTGGTTTTCTTCTAATAGTTTTAAAAGCTTAAGATATAATTAACATATTTAATTTTCCATTTATTTATTGTTTTCGTTTAGTTTGTACCCGTTTTGACATACTTTTTTTTTCCTTGTATCATTAAATATTACTTCTTAGGTCGGTACATTATCTCATTTATCATATCGTATATGATAAAGGATTGACCTCGTTTGGAAGATGTTTTGGGTTCGTTCCTAGAGTGAACTTTTTACTAAAATTAAATAAACGAGTATTTACTCTTTAATAAGGTAGTCAGTTATTTTTTTTTTTTTTGTTTATTTTTTTTTTGTTTTTTTTTTTTTTTGAGAATGTTATAGTTAAAGTGGTCAGTTGAATTAAATTTTCGAATGAAAATATTTATCTATATATATATATATATATATATATATATATATATATATATATATATATATATATATATATATATATATATATATATATATATATATATATATATATATATATATATATATATATATATATATATATATATATATATATATATATATATATATATATATATATATATATATATATATATATATATATATATATATATATATATATATATATATATATATATATATATATATATATATATATATATATATATATATATATATATATATATATATATATATATATATATATATATATATATATATATATATATATATATATATATATATATATATATATATATATATATATATATATATATATATATATATATATATATATATATATATATATATATATATATATATATATATATATATATATTTATTTATTTTTTTTTTTTTTGAGAATGTTATAGTTAAAGTGGTCAGTTGAATTAAATTTTCGAATGAAAATATTATATTATATATATATATATATATATATATATATATATATATATATATATATATATATATATATATATATATATATATATATATATATATATATATATATATATATATATATATATATATATATATATATATATATATATATATATATATTTCTTCACGCCACCCCAGTTGCTTGCTCTGTATAGGGGTGTTGTTCGTCCCTGTATGGAGTATGCTTCACACATCTGGGGTGGTTCCACACATACAGCTCTCTTAGAGAAGGTGGAGTCAAAAGCATTTCGTCTCATCAACTCTCCTGCTCTTACTAACTCTCTACAATCTCTTTCTGCCCGTCGAATTGTTGCGTCACTCTCTCTTTACTATCGCTATTACAACGGACACTGCTCTTCTGAACTCTCTCGTTGCATACCTCCTCCATTGAGAAGAGTTCGTGCAACACGCCTTTCTACACATTCTCATCCTTTCTCTGTCCAACTCTCCGACCCCAGACTTAACCGCTATGCTCAGTCTTACATATACTCTACTGGTAAAGTCTGGAACACACTCCCTTCATCCGTTTTCCCAACTTCCTTTGACTTGCATACTTTCAAACGCCGTGTGTCTGGACACGTCGGCCACCATCGACCATGATAATAGACCTTTCCCAACTCCGGTGGAATTTGGTAGGCCTCTGGCCTTTGCCCACCGGAGGAGACATAAAAAAAAAAAAAAAAAAAAATATAATATAATATAAAATATATATATATATATATATATATATATATATATATATATATATATATATATATATATATATATATATATATATATATATATATATATATATATATATATATATATATATATATATATATATTGTAACAATGGAAGATACGCCATTGTTACGTTTTTGAACTTCGCACCCATTTAATAGTAATTTACGAATGAAAATTATAAAATTAATAATTCAACAGTTTAAAATGCAGTGCGAATATATTGAGATCAGTTCGTTTAATAATGGAAGACGAGGAGAACAAGAATATTTCATAGATAATTCACGCGACACGTAAATTATAACAGTATCTTAGTTAAAGAAGCGAGATACTTAAGCGTGTGACAATTTTATATATAAATCCTCTTTTAAAAAAAATCCATAAAATCAGGGCTATTAAAATGAGGAGGAGGAATTTCCCTACTACCCCTTTTCTTTCCGAGATAAGCTATTAAATCTACATTTTTTAACACTTCGAAAATGGATTCGAGTATAGCGGAACTCAAATTTCAAATTGGGTAAGAATAGACACGCTAGGAACTAAAGAGACAGATTGCTATGTTGAAATAACTCGACAAAAGGGTTGATAGAATAGATTGGAGAAGTAAAATTCCTCCTGAAAAAAGAATACAAGGAGAAGTAGGATTCCTCCTGAAGAAATTAAGAGAAATAGGAGAAGCAGAATTCCTCCTGATAGAAATTGAATAGATTGGAGAAGTAGAATTCCTCCAGAAAAGAATAGCAGGAGAAGTTTAATACCTCCCGTGAAGACAATAGGAGAAGTAGGATTCCTCCTGAGTAAATAAATAATTGATTGGAGAAGTTGAATACCTCCGAAGAAAGATAATAGGAGAAGTAAGATTCCTCCTGAAAGATTAAGTATAAAAGGAGAAGTAGGATTCCTCCTGAATCAAAGTATTTTAACAAGCGAAGCAGAAGACTTCCTTGAAGAAGACAAAAATATAAAGGAATTATTAATTTGGAGTTGTTTTCTTTAAGACTGATTAAAAGGAATGTTATTTTATTGAATATTCGTTCATCACCCCTAGACATATTTAAAAGATTTAACGAACTCCGGGCTCACAAGACAGACGTTGGTCCACCCCGGATTACGTCTTGTGACATATATATATATATATATATATATATATATATATATATATATATATATATATATATATATATATATATATATATATATATATATATATATATATATATATATATATATATATATATATATATATATATATATATACATATATCGACGAAATGCGGTAAAAGGGCAAAGCAGCCAAATTCTGTGAGTGACGTTGTAGGAGAGGTAACGTCACGGATATGCTGAGTATCCAGAGTATTCAACCTTTAATGTTTGTACATGTAATATGGAGAGGTTACGACGGAGTTTGACAAGCGACAATGTGTGGCAATCAAAACACTAGCGGCTGAAAGGTACGGCCAACGCCAACTGGGTTTGAAGGTTCGGGGTCTACCATACAACCATCGGAAGGGTCCTACAGAGGTACGAGTTGACACATGCTCACACCAGGCGTCCTGACCAAGGTAGGCCACGGTAAAGTGACCATATTTTTCTAACCATTGAAACCATTATGAACATTGAAAAATATCCTGCTCGTAAGGGTTTTAAGGGGTGTATAAAGAAGGGTGATTTTTAAGATAAAGAAGAAATAAGATTGTTGTTTTCAAATTCAAAATAGTTTGAGCCAGAGCCGAAGTTGGAGTCGGGAATAACCCTTTAGAGTTTGAATCGGAATCGGAAATCCAAAATTGCCGAAAACTGAATCCGATCCGGAGTCTGATCATCTTTTAATCGATATCACAACAATAAAATTTTCGTCCTTCTCAATATATATCAGCTTGACGAGGCGTAGCACTACTTGTGAAGGACCCGAGTTCGATTATTAGAAAGAAATTCTCTAGTGAAGTTTTCTCGAAGGTTTTGGGTTCTTTGAGAGAAAATCTTTTAAAAAATTCAACTTCTTCATAAAGTCAGTGAGGTTTTAACGCTCAAGTACGAATATCAAACTTTTAATTTACCTCTTTTTTTTTGGGGGGGGGGGGAGCTCATTGGAATTTGGAGTTTTAATAGAAGTTTTCTGATTCGTCCGATTTGATTTCTCTAACGAAAAAAAAATATTTCTTGTTATTTTCCACATTATATGAACAAAAACTAAGAAATATTTGTATACTGTAAAAATTTAATTTAATTTTAAGGATATTTTTTTAATCTTAAAATATTTACTTTAGATTATAATTAATAAACCAATATCAAATATTTTTTCACAGTTGAGGTGTTGTGGAATCCACAATGCAAGTGACTGGGTAGCAATGCCCTTTGGGCAAACACATGAACCTCCTTTCCCTTTGTCGTGTTGCAGAGAATTTCACGAAAACGTCTGTATGCTTTATTCTCAGGTAAAAACTTAAGAATTAAGTAAAAAAAAAAATTGTAATTTTTCAATAAGACGTGCTAAAAGCGGACATTATTCCAGGGATGTTATTCAGTCGTTATCAGCTTCATGGAATCTCAATGGATTATATTTATGGGCTGCGCTGTTGGCCTTGCGGGCTTCCAAGTAAGTTAATGGGGTTAGATCTTTGCTTATTATGATTGATTTATGTATTGTGAAGAATGTAGAATATTGCTTCCAGTTATTTTTAAATATAAAATATAGTTTTTTTTCACTTTTGAAAGTATATTATGCTTATATTATTTCCTCATATTAATTTTTAACAATATTTTAACTTTAGTTGTTTGGCGTTTTCATCGCTTGTTGTCTTGCTCGAAATCTCCACCGAGCCCATTACGAAGAAGTATGAGGACGCGCCAGCCTCGCACCACGACCTTTACCAGCGCCACCTCCAGCAGATCTACTACAAGGGCATCATCAGATACATCATCAAAGAGCTCAATCTCCAGTCAAAACCCACAGCAGTAGCAGAGCGGCCATGCACCCATCTCACT
>SEYY01002342.1:65000-87500 GCA_009176605.1 Armadillidium nasatum | reverse complement strand
GATACAAGGCTAGCAACTATGCCCTTTTTTTCATTTATCGAAATAACACTAAGAGTAGCATTGGAAACCATATCGGTGAGAAACATCTTCTGGAGAACTCTTATAAGAAAGAGCTTAAGGAAGATACTAGTCTCAATGAATGGTATATATATATATATATATATATATATATATATATATATATATATATATATATATATATATATATATATATATATATATATATATATATATATATATATATATATATATAAGGCTACATTCTTTTTAAAAAAGAATAATTTGAAATTAATAGATTAAGGCTTAAAATTACAAGTTGAATAATAATTGTTGCACTTTTTAATATTATAATTTGCCTATAGATTAAAATTAATTTATAATGATAATAATAATAATAATAAAAAAGATATTAAATTTTTGTTAAAGCACTTTTGTAGTCAAAGTGTTCCAAGAAATAGGTGGTAAATATAAAAGAGGTAGTGATATATATATATATATATATATATATATATATATATATATATATATATATATATATATATATATATATATATATATATATATATATATATATATATATATATATATATATATATATATATATATATATATATATATATAAATGTTAAAAAATTTAGGTCCAATTTTCATTGTGTGAGTCACTCTTTGAAAATAAATTAAATACATTGTATGGTCTTAGTTTTCAATCATTTCTACAATGCTACTAAGGCTATATTCCAATAATAAAGTTTTTTTTTAAATTATTACAAACATAGTATGTATAAATTAATCGATTGAAATTTTTCATTATTGTAAATAATCGTTAATATCGGTCGTGAATAATGAATTAATATAGATTATTATAAGTAATCGATTGATTTTAATTATAAAGTCGATTAATTTCATAATAAATAATCGACAAATTTCGATTATTATAAATAGTCTATTAATTTTCATTACAAATATCTATTCAATATTGATTTTTGTAATTTAATCGAAAAATTTCGATTATATGAATATGCGATTAAATATTGTTTATCAAACAATTATTGATTGATTGATTTTAAGGTCCTGTTGAGTTTTAGGAATGGGAATTTTTTTTTTTTTTTAAAAAAAAACATTTTTTCACTCGTTCGTTAGGAAATAACGTTAATAATAAACGTCTTACATTAATAAGTTAGTTTCAAAAACTTATATATATATATATATATATATATATATATATATATATATATATATATATATATATATATATATATATATATATATATATATATATATATATATATATATATATATATATATATAAATTCTGAACTGATATCGTATGTTTGGCATCACATACAGCAAGATGAAGCTGTTTGTGAGATATATTGGATGGAGTAACCCGTACCCAGCCTGCCATACATTTTCAGTATAGCTTTTGCCGTTCGTTTTATTTTTAAAATCTCCACCACTTTTTCTACTACCGATTCACGGGAAATTGAGTGGATTGTGGAAGCGATTTTAACTTTAACGAAATTTAGCATTCGATTTCATTTATCTATATTTAAATTTTTCTTTAAAATCAATATGTTGAAATTGGAATTTATTATTATCGTTTTGTAACGAACTTGCAACCCATTTCCGAAACGTAACCCAATTCCGAAACGTTAACAGGTCTGATTTTGAATATAAATTTTCGATTAACATCGATTAATTCCGATTATTGTAAATAAGAAAAGTGTCTAGACACCTCATTTTCAATGCCAACTTAATTTTAACCATTATTATTACACTTGTTATATTATACAATTAAAATTAAATAATTATTTTTTACATTTATTTCTTTGGGACCACTTTCATTATTTAATTTTAATATTTTAATATACTCAAGGAATATTACATAAAAAAAATATTATTTAGAATAAATGGTAAAATCTTTCACGTTATTTATATATTTAGATCTGAAGAGATTATACTTTTTAGGAAATTATAACACAGTCTGTGTTCAATATATTATTATTGTTTTAAAAACAATAAATTTTGTTGGTTTTTATTATATTTCTTTTACCTATTGATTACTGTAAGCCTTAATTGCTTCTCAAGTTTTGAATTTTTTTATTAGAAAGTTTCATGTAGGACCTACATAAAACTTTCTAATAAAGTTCAAAACTTGAGAAGGTAAAGCTAATCCAATTCAATATGCAGTTATAAACTAGAAATCCACTTTAACTGATTTTCTACTTTTTTAACACCTTTGCTACTACTCATGAGTAAGACTTATTCAAGGAGGGAACTTTAAAAAAATCAACATCCAATATTTTAACCTGAAGCAAACCTTTCAGATGGGAACATACGAAACCTTTCAAGTGAAAGAGGTTTGACAGGAGAAGCAGATGAAGCAAAGATTTCTGAAAAGGTGCCTCATCAAGGAATAAACTAATGTACCGTAAAACCCATTGTATTTTATTGAATCTCATTAATAGCAATTATATTTTTATAAAATTAATCGCAAGAATGATAAAAATTATCTAAAAGACGGAAAAATTATAAAGTCGAATAAAAATAATATACCTTTATTTAAAAAAAATTATAAAAAAATAAGACTATGCCCTATCGTATATATTATTGAAAATAAAAAAAAAAAAAGTTTCTTTTTTGATAGTTTTATGTCGATTTTTTTTGTTTATAAACATTTGCAATTGAAAATATTTTAATACTGATTAAGTCGTTACAATGGTCATTGAGTTGTTAATTATTAATTATCAATAATATGAAGGAAAAACAATATATTCTACAATGTCTTCTATGATCCTTTTGAAATCTGAAAAATATCAAATTAATTTACACGAATATTAAAAAAACAAGAACAACTTGAGTAATCTAAATACTTCAAACATTTCATTAACATCAAAGTCTAGATACAACAGTTCAACAACTAAAACATTGATAAGCGGTTATGCTCGTTTACCTCTTTAACAGTTATACTTAATACCAATTTTTCAAATGCTAAATTTCAAAAGTTTTGAAATGGATAGACCGAACATTAACCAGTAACAATTAGGACCAGGGACCCATACTTTAACAAAACCCCGAAACGTCATAAGAGCCTGGTGAAGAGAAGGGGCGGGTGTGATGCTCTTAAATAAAGTGAAGTTGCGAACAATTGTGTGTAGTGATGGTGGGTGAGTGAGTGGAAAAGTAATGCAATTCAATAAATTTAATGAAAGATGAAAATGCGAATGAAATTAGGTATGTGGAGGAACGAATAAATAAAAGTAAAATGGGGGGAAAAAAAATACTACTTTGTCGATATCTACAAACTATATCTGAACACACCCAGCAAACACTGTAAAGTGGGTATGTTTGCGAGAGGAGAGCAAATAATAATAATAATAATAATAATAATAATAATAATAATAATAATAATAATAATAATAATAATAATACAAAATAATAATAACGAAATTGAAAAGATTGATTAATACACATGTAAAAAAAATGTAGTTTACATAGATACTCCAAATACCTAATTCTTTTAATAAACCAATAAAAGCTAAACAAAAATATGACAATAAAATAAAAGAGAGTAAGTATTATAAAAGATCTATCCTGATGATGGAATTGAGCAAGTACATAAATAAAGAGAAAAAAAAGTCTTTATTTACCTTTAAGACATTCTAAAATTTTCATGATTTAAGGTATGGAGCGATCATTTTCATTGCAGTCTAGTCCAGAATCCAATTTTATCCTCTTTTCTGTATATATATATATATATATATATATATATATATATATATATATATATATATATATATATATATATATATATATATATATATATATATATATATATATATATATATATATATATATATATATATATATATATATATATATATATATATACACGGAGTGTTTAAAAAAAAAGTGCCGAGTAAACAAGGACCTATATCTAATTGATTTCAATATGTAATGTACTTCAAAGTCGGTTCCTTGTGAATCCACACACTTAGTCGAACGGTATCACCGTCGCTTGAAACAAAGCTGGAAGTCTTCCTGTGGAATGGTTGGCAGCTGTACCGTCGCATTTTGCATGTTAAGGGTCCTCAAAAAGGGATCCTTTTAAGGTTATCTTCAGGAACAACTAGAAATGACAGGGAGAAATGTCAGGATGCAGCCGGCAGTTCATCGCGACCCACAGCTCCCGCCTTTTGCTTCGAACTACATCACGAAGAACGAAGAACGAAGACGACGAAGGACTCTCGGTAGCACACTACATTGATAGTCTGGTCTTCGGTGTGTACTTATGCACAATGCTCTGGTAGTCGGAGAAAAAAAACTACCAGCATCGCTTTCACCTAGTTCCTAACCTGTCGTGCAATTTTTTGGGTCTTGGGAAAGTTGAGTTTCCATTGGGACGACTGGACTTTGGTTTCTGTTCTTTATATCTAAGATGAATATAATAAATTCTTAGACTATTTAAACTCTTAACATAAAGCACACTCTCTCTTCTTCTTTCTCCGAAATTATAATCAAATGTTCACCACAGGCTATGGCTCTCCTCAAATTCTTAATAGACAGCTGCGAATTTTTCTTTCATTTTTCATATCCAGAATAACCTCGAGAAGTTGGTGCAGCAACCTTACCATACCATTGATCGTCTTGGAAATGGAATAAATTATTCAATTAAACTATTTCTACCTCTGAGTTTCTCCAATCACCTTTTATCTGAGCTTTATTCTATATCTTCAATTCATCTGCAGGAAAGACTTTCGCCTGTATCGAGGAAACGTGAGCGGTATTTCCGTGCTACTAACTGATCAGACTTTCGGTCGTCCTTTTTTCACTTCCCATGGAATGACTGCTGCTTCAGTTTGAAGGTCCCTCTGAGTATGCAGAACGCATAACAAAGGTGTCATTTGCCACATGGACACTGCTTTCAGTAATTAATATCATCTTCAAATTCCAGAAGCTCGTGTAACTCTTATTAAATCTTGGAATCTTACAAAATCTATTCTCCATTACATTAAAAACTCTTTTCTAAGAATATTTTCAAAGTAGAAAATTCAATAAATTTTTTGGTTCAAACTCACGCTTTTTCTGGCATTTTGCAAAAAATGTCAACTCTAACTTTGCATCTTCCCTTCTCCCTCCTCTAGTATTTTCTCAAGGGTAAAATTTTGTTGCTTTAACTTCTATTAAAGCTGAGCTATTCACTGATATCTTTTACCTTTAAGTTCACCTTAGAAGATTCCAGAGCCATTTTTCCTGATCCACTCTCTTCAACTTATGAAAGACTGACGCAATATTTTTTCTAAAGATATTATTTCAGCTTTTTCTGAGAAGACGACGAAGCCACTTAGGAGTCATTTGGTCCAGACGGTCTTTCTGTGGTTTTCAAAACTTGTACTTCCGAGCTTTCACGATGCTTTCGTAAATTACTTTGCCACTGTCTTCTCCTTTCCTGCTAGAAACGTGAGCTCATTCAATCTGTGACGAAAATAAGAATGCTTTCTCAACTCCTTGACTATTGACCCACTTCTATAACCTTCGTTCTTTCTAAAGATTTTGGATCTATCATCAACAGAAAGATTTGGAAACATCTCACTACTTCTAATCAATTTTTCCCATCGCCAAAATGACTTTTGTAGGGAATGCTCTAAATTGAGAGCCTCTTTATCTTCTCATTTTTGGTCCTCAGCTTCTTCGGGATTTTGGTGAATTTTTTACTGATGAGCTGGTCATATCAAAAGCCTTTGATAGTGTCTAGCACAAAGCTTTAATACCTAAACTTCCTTCTTTTGGTAGCTTCCCTTCTCTCCAATTTCCTTTCAGGTATTTCTATAGCTGAAATTGTACACAGCCACCGTACATCTTTTAAATCAATAAATAATGGTGTTCCTCAGGGTTCTGCTGTAAGAAACCCCTTTTCCCACTTTCCATTAATGACCTTCTACCTATTACTTCATCATCTACACACTCTTTTGCCGACGACTCTACAATTCATTACTAGTATCATTTTGAAAGACGACCAACCCAACAACTCGCGCTAAGCGGGTGGCCTTGGAATAACTAACCTGTGATCTTTCTCGAATTTCTAATTGCGGCAGAGAAAACATGGTTGTTTCAATGTCTAAGAAAAAACTTCGTTCCTTTATCTTATTATTTGACAATATTCCACACAACTATGTATCTTTAAAAAAAATTTAAAAAAAACTTCAAACCTCCTCCTTTTGTACTTAATATTCTTGGTGCTTTTGTTCTCGTGAACTTCCGTTCAAGGATAACATTACGCCTCTTTCTAAACAAGCATCTAAGAAGGTGAGTGTTCTGAGGCGCCTTCAAAATTGTTTCACAAACCACAGTTCCTTGCGCTTTTTAGAGGTGTCGTTCACCATTTATTATTGTAGGTTTTCCATATCTGGGGTGGTACACCATTCACACAGCTCTTCTTTGAAGAAGTAGAGTGTACGACTTCTCGTCTCCTCAACTCTGATTTTACTAACTATCTCCATTTTTGTTCCGTCACTCTTTATACTATCGCTATTACAAAAAAAAAAAAATTTGCTCTTCTGAACCTTCCAGTCACATGCTTCCTCCACTTGGAAAAATTCGTGCGACACACCTTTATACATAATTTCGTACTTTTTCTGTTCAACTACCTGACACTAGACTTAACCACTACATTCACTCTCACATTTCTCCACTGGTAAAGTCTGGAACACTCCTTTTATCTATTTTCAAAACTTCCTTTGACTTGCACTTTTCAAACTCCTTGTATCTGGACATGTACCCCTTTAATTTGGCACAGATTCCGGAAGTTTCCTATCTCTTGTGGCATTTGAAAATTTGGAAGGCCTCCAGCCTTTGTCTACCATATATATATATATATATATATATATATATATATATATATATATATATATATATATATATATATATATATATATATATATATATATATATATATATATATATATATATATATATATATATATATATATATATATATAAATAAAGTTTAAAGTCTGCTATAATTCTCTCAGATTAATTCCATATAGAAAACAATGTCTGCTAAAGGACTCGAACCGACTACCTTTAAGATGGTAAGTCTCACGCGTTACTACTAAGCCATGGCGGTTCAAAATGAGACCTCGATGAAAAGGGGCTCATGAACAACTTGTCATGCAGGCCATCTCAAAGGACTCCCCCAACCGCAACTCAGGCAGAGGGCAACGAGGTCAAAGGTTGAATCCCCCACTCATAGACAGCTATATTCAAAGTTTAAATAAAGTCTGCTATGACTCTCACATGCTAATTCTATATAGAAAATATTAATGTCTGCTGCAGGATTCAAACCAACGACCTTTAAGATGGTAAGTCTTTTGAACAGCCATGGCTTAGTGGTAACACGTGAGACTTACCATCTTAAAGGTCGTTGGTTCGAGTCCTGTAGCAGACATTAATGTTTTTATATATATATATATATATATATATATATATATATATATATATATATATATATATATATATATATATATATATATATATATATATATATATATATATATATATATATATATATTATATATATATATATATATATATATATATATATATATATATTATATATATATATATATATATATATATATATATATATATATATATATATATATATATATATATATATATATATATATATATATATATATATATATATATATATATATATATATATATAAGCAGATAAGAATATTTTCAGTTAAAGTATATGAATAAAAATAAACACCTTTCTGAAGAATTAAAACATTTACTGTTAGCTTATTTAAAAGAATAAAATAACGTGAACCTAATTTTCATATTAAAAAGATGTGCAATAAAAATTACCTACCAGGAAGAAATATCTCTCTACCTCCAGTTGTACTGGGTTGAGAGAGACTATGATAAACAAAACTGTCCTCAAAACTTCGATGCCTTCGACGTTTTGGGACCATTGGCTGTGAGGATATCGGTCTCCATTCGTTGCAAAAAGGTTTGGCTTTAACATAGGAAGACAATAATGGTGAAGGATTCTTTATTTTGTTCACTTCAAACTTGTTACCATTCGGTTCAATATTCTCCTTGTCGCTTCCACTAAGTTCTTGTGAAGAGTTTAGAATTACTTCTTTCTCAACACTGCTTCCATTACTTGCACAACTTTCCCTATTCAAAAAGTATTCATATTTTGGGATTTTTTAATTATTAAAATTCCCAAGCATCATTCCTAGAAGTAATTTTCTGTTAAATATAACTCGCAACCAAATATGACTTCTGTCTTTTAAAATATTTAGTAAATAAACTTTTCATATTGAAAAGAAATCAAATATCATTTGAAATATTGATGATTAAGAAAAAGTAATAATATATGACTATTTAACGATATTGTTAAATAAACTATACCAAATTAAAACCTAAAAACAGAAATAGAATGACAGAAAAAAGCTTTAAAAAAAAATATATGTGAAACATTACACCTATAAGTTTGAATAAAAAAGCCTAATCAGAAAGAGCGAAAAATAAATCGATAACTTTTTAAATTATTAACATTGCAAATACTTTCTTAAGAGTTTCTGTAAATTTAAAACTAAAATATAGTCAACAGTATGAAAAACAAAAAAAAACAAAAAAAAGATTCATTTTAAATCTTTCTGTGGCCATTTTCCTTTAAGCAATTTATACTTCTTGTCCCAAAACAGCCAATCTTTAAATTATAATTGAACTTCTATGGTTAATGGTCAGATGATTTTAATATTTAACAAAACACTGATTAAACTAAAAATAACATAAAAAAAGACAAATATTAGAAACCTGAAAACTAACTGAGAAAAATCCGAAAATGGAAGATCAGAAGAATATGTGAACTTCGAATTTTTTCTGAAGGGTCTCAAGGAAGAGCAATCACTCATGCCGTCTGTCACACTTGATATTTCCTAAAAATAAATAACTTTCATTTAATAATATTAACGAATTGTATCACGAAATTGAATTCGACATATAACTTGAATACGATATTAAGAATACTACAAACCTCCCAATCAAAGGTTTTAGTGGTGTTACGAGGAGTACTAGTAAGTATTACATCTTGGCTACTACTTTCTTGCATACTTGCACTGACTTGAGTTGCAGATCTGGACTGACTACCTTCACTCTTCATATCCGAAGAAGTGTAATGCAAAGTACTAATTCCACTAATAGTGCTCCCCAACAGCATATGGGACGTAGCTCCAGAAGAAGAAATATTTTCAGGATTTTTAGAAGCTGAAACGGTTGAAGATTGAAACGAAGTTAAATTTCCCATGTCAGGGGTTTGCAAAACAAATTCTCTTAGGGGTTGTCGACTGACAGTTTCATGCATCAGACTTTGAACTTCATTGGGTTCCTCTACCTCTTCAGTTTCATGACAACAAACCTGAATTATGTAATGAAAAAATTTTGTTTTATTACATTATGTGATATATATTGTGAGCTTACAAGGAAAAGCTATTGTTCAAAAATGCAAAAAATGAGTTTTTAATGGAAGTACAACAAATTGTGCACTATGCACAGGGAAAACGAACAAAGTCCTACCCCTTATAGTTCCTTAGAAATGAAATTGTAACAAATACTCAAGTCCATTACACACAGAATGTTTTCAAACTTTAAAATTGATTTATCTCAAAAACACTTTTTTTTAACTCAATACCTTTTCCTTGTAAGCCCAATATACAGGATATATATATATATATATATATATATATATATATATATATATATATATATATATATATATATATATATATATATATATATATATATATATATATATATATATATATATATATATATATATATATATATATATATATATATATATATATATATATATATATAACTGGATTTATTTTGGAATTACAATGTATAACAACCTCAGTCAGATTGTTTATCCATACGGCAAAAAAAAATTAAATTATAAACACAATATTAAAAATTAAAGTTTACGGAAAAGCAAGCACGCACATCTAACATTCTGGCCACATATACACAAAAGAAAATCTACTGCACGTGCAAACAATACAGAATCAATAATCAAATGTAAAACTAAACAAACTGTTTATTATGCAAATTATTATTTTTTTTTTTTTATTAATCTATATATATGTATATATATGTATGTATATATATATATATATATATTGTATATATATATATATATATATATATATATATATATATATATATATATATATATATATATATATATATATATATATATATATATATATATATATATATATATATATATATATATATATATATATATATATATATATATATATATATATATATATATATATATATATATATATATATATTAAATGTTATAAAATACCACATTGTGTTTAGGTTTGTTAATTTTTACAGCACATATGTTGTACACAATACAATATTCATTAAAAATTAAAACTAAGCTAGCTTTTAATTTCTAAAATCTCTTTTAACTATGGAATAAAAATATTTTAGTAGTAAAAAAAAAAAAAAAAAAAAACTTACCTGAGAGTTGTTTGCAGAATTTACATCTCTGTTTGGCAATTTAGGAAAATTGCCTCCCTCTTCCAACTTTGCATGATTATCTTGCTCTTCTGTTTAATCAATAACTTAATTACTAAATTGCTAATTCATAAAATTTTCAAAAAGAAATAAAAATACAAAAGAATCTAATCAAGCAAAAACCTTCGCGTGAAATATAGTTGCTGGTGACGGATATTTATATATCAATAATAATCAGCTGTATGCCATAATCAACTTCGAAATTTTTATTATTAAAATTTTATTTCACATGAAGCAAAATTATTATATTATAACAGAAGGTAATTTTCAGCAATTGTTTTTAATCACATTATAATGAATGTTAGACAAAAGATTTTATGTGATCTTGAGTTAAACGTAACAGTAGAAACTTAATTGACAGAATAAAAGGTAAATATGCCTACCTTGCATTACATTAATGATAGAACTAAATAAAATTGCAATTTTTTAACAAATTTTTTTACTTTCACTTTAGGGGAAAAGTATTTTTTTTTTTTTTTAACCATTTAAACTTTCACTTAGTTAACGAAAACTATTTATTAATATTTCGAAGTTTTAAAACCAGACAGTAGTTGGCTAAAATGAAAAATGGTATATATATATATATATATATATATAGATATATATATATATATATATATATATATATATATATATATATATATATATATATATATATATATATATATATATATATATATATATATATATATATATATATATATATATATATATATATATATATATATATATATATATAGTGAGAGAACCTGCGTCTGAAATTTATTTTTCACTATAAAAAATTACCGAAAATTAAAACTTTCTAATACCCTTAAAAATATGGTTAAATTTATAAATATAAATTCATCTACTTATATAGTATAGCCTACCTTTTTCACAAACAACATTTAATGGTACTAAAGTGTCAAGAGACAGTTTTTTCCGAGACTTGACCGGGTACAATCGAAATTCTTCAATTTTCTTAGAGGGAGACCTGAAATTATATGTACAGTAAATGAGATCTCGCTCTAATCAGTCATGACAAAATAAAATTAGATAAACTAATAAATTATGATAAATTTCCTAAACAATTTTTACGCAAATAACATACAACATTTGAATTTCAGATAGATACAAGGTAAGATAGATACAAGGATATATAGATAGATAGAAGATACATATAAACAAGGGAAGCTTACATAATGTCGGCATTAAAGCAGGAATTTAATGGAATAAAAAACTTTAAAACGTTTATCTAAATAATCACACAAATCCAAGATAAGTCAAGAATGAGAAATATGACAATAACGAGGAAACTATGAAAAGGGACTTCTAAATATTTAAGTTAATAGAAAAGCTAACAATTCTTAGAACTTCCTGTTTCTATTAGTTTACGTGAAATTAATCAATCTTATTGTTATTGACAACTATGTGGAATAAATATTATAAAAACAAATTAACATTAATATAAAGAGAAAAAGAATGAATTTTAAAATATACTCTAAAAGCAGCAAGTAAAACACTACTAAATATTTCACAGACATGTAAAAACCGCACAAAATTATCTTAAATGCTTCATGCATAAATTTTAATCCAGAAATAAAATTCTCATATAAAATAAAATAAAAACTTTTTTATTTCATAAATTTAAGAGAAAGAATAATGTGCAATTTGCAAATGTCCATCGCCAAAAAAAATGAACCTTTTACTTTTGTTCTTTCGTATTTATATTAGCGTTTGTAATAGATATTAACTTTTCTAAAATTTCTTTGAATTCTTTTCACTATAGTAAATGCAATAACCTTCATGCACTTTAAAATGTTGAATCGAAACTATTTCTTCCTCTTGCTTTTCTTTCTCAAATGTACCACTATTGCACTGCTTTCTACCAACACCAAAATCTCTCAAATCTTCAAATTCATCCTTCTCTGGTTCCCTAAAATTTACATCTTCTAACGATATGCTTTATGCCATTTCTCTGAGATTAATCCCAAAAAAGGCTTACTCCTCTGATGGTATCATACTTATGCTTCTCAAATCTTGGAATGTTGCGCTTGCATCCTACTTTGATAATTATTTGCCTCAACTTCCATTTTTGTTCCAACTGCATCGTGTGCTCTTTCATAACCTTCATTTATTATCATCTTTATTGCTTCTGAGGTTTTCATTTTGTTATTTCCCACTCTTTTCCTTTTTTAATTAATGACATTACATGTACCCCTTCATCGCCTATACACTCATGCCAATGGATCCACCAACTACACTTTTCACTTCAAAAAGAATACCAGTTAATAGCAAATAGCCGATAATGGGAGGTTATCTTTGAAGCAACTGGTCTCTAACTTTTCCTGTATTTAAAATTGGAACTAAGATAGTATGGCTTATTTTCAATGCTTCAAAAACTCATTTTCTTCCCCAACTACTCAACATCAACGTTCTACACAAGTACACCTTAATAGAAATACAAATCAAATTTACGTTTGTTCTTAAAATTTTCGGGCTTGTTTTTCATGTTTTTATTGGAATGACTATATTTGTATCTTTTATTGAACAGATTTCTAGAAGAATAATGTAGGTATTCTGATGCGGCCTCAGAACTTCTCATTCCATCCCCAATTGATTTCTGTATTAAGAGGTTCGTTTTTCCTTGTATGGAGTATGAATTAAATATCTCTGGTGTGTTCCACCTGTGAAGCTTCTTGAAAGAATAAAGACTACAGTTTTTTTCATGTATCAACTCTCCCACTCCCACTGACTTCTGCAATCTTTTTTCTATTGCATCACTCTCCTTATACTATCAAAAAATAAAATGGACATTATTATTTTGAACTGTAAAGGCAAAGTATTCACCTCTTCTTCTAATGAAAGCTTATGTGACAAATCTTTCCATACTGTCTCATCCTTTCTGTCAATCTCTCTCTGATCCCACAAACTTAACTACTATACTAATCCTTACATGATCTCATAATTGTACTGTCCAAAACAGTATTTCTTCTAATTTTCCTACTTAATTGATGCACACTTTCAAGGGCCATGTATTGGATACATACTGACCTTGATCGGGAGGCTGTCTCCCCAAAAAAACGTGCATTTTCCACAAGAGCAATTAATATATATAATATATATATATATATATATATATATATATATATATATTATATATATATATATATATATATATATATATATATATATATATATATATATATATATATATATATATATATATATATATATATATATAAACTACTTAAAAATGTTACTAAATAAACTAAATTTTAAAACAATGTTTATCTACCATTTTAAATAATTTTAATATTTTATATTGGCTATAAATATAAAATTATTGTAAATTATATGCTGATAATGTAATACTTAGTATAAATTAAGAAAATGCATAATACATTATCTATAAATATACATGAATGTATTAAATTTTCAGCCCCAAGGCAAGAAGTTACTTATAAACATGAAATGTTTCTAAATCTATTTACGAATGAAATTTTTTAAAAAAAAAAAATTTCAATAATGCCAAATGAAATGTTATAATCTTTCTAAAAATGCTTTGTAAGTTTTATATATTTGGCGCTAAAAAAATCTTTATTACTTACTTTGGGCAGGTTAAATTGAAACTTCCATTTTCAGGTGTAGTTTCATCAGCAGTTAAACCTGCATTCATAAACAGGAAAAATAAAAATTTAAAGTATTTAACAATTCTTAGCCTTCCTTGTAGAAAAAAAAAAAATCTATATCTACCATTCATACAAACTCTAAATATATTATACATGCATACCATAAACTTCAATAGCAAACAAGTTATCATAAAATATTATTAGATAACTAAAGTCCAAGTTTTTCACTAACTGGATGAATCTACATAATACTAAATTCAAAATTATCTAAAGTACCATTGGAAGACTGATGTAATGGCAAAAAAATAATAAATAAAATTTACAATAATCAAATATATATATATATATATATATATATATATATATATATATATATATATATATATATATATATATATATATATATATATATATATATATATATATATATATATATATATATATATTCTTATGATATTTCAAAAATAATCAAATAAGCAAGATGGAAATATTACTTGAAGCATTTTTCTTAGTGATAACAGGTGATAATTCAATTCTAAAGCTTTCATCACGATCCTGGCCATGTCGAAGAATTTCCCAGCCATCTGTGCCCTATTATATATATATATATATATATATATATATATATATATATATATATATATATATATATATATATATATATATATATATATATATATATATATATATATATATATATATATATATATATATATATATATATATATATATATATATATATATATATATATATATATATTAGAAATGAAATAGTGATAATTTTATATTATAAAAAAATTATAAAAGTATTTCCTCTTTCACATATTCTCATAATTTTAGAACTAATAATCTTTTTCTTACAAACTTTTTAAGAGTGTCCTGTATATTTCAAACACATTAAATTGATAAATTTTTAATTAATGTTTTCAGATAATTATATGAACATTTTAATGTCAATTGCTAATCATATTTATAACTAGGGTCTTATTGCCAAAAATTAGTAATTTTGAAAAAAATACATTCTGAACTTCTAAATCAAAACTACATACAAGTCTTTTGAACATTAGAAAAAAATAATGCAAAGGGAAAACCACATGGGATTACCAAAGACTTCAATCTCTAGAACAGTTTATGTATGCAAGTTAAAAGGAAAACAAAAAAAAACACTACACTACACTACACTACACTATGATTACAATCAGAGATATACTGGAGTTTCTGTCAAGCTAGAATTTCTGATTCTATTCAGGTTTCAGCTAAAGCCAGAACCAGTTTCTAAATTATAAGGAATACTTTTAACAGTATCAGTAAAAATGTTAATTAATTTTAGAATAATCTAGTCAGGTGACTTCGTAAAATATGCCTACATTCCTAGACAATTTAAAGATTTCATGTTTCTTCAACAAATGAATAATCTAATTCTTACTTAATTTTTGAAACATTAATTAAAAGAGACAACAACAAATATCTGCAAACCCAACCATAGCCATCAGCTTAGGGACCGACCGGGGCACTGGCCCCTGCTAAAAATCAGGGAAAACTGGGGCTTGCATGCCGGGGTTAGAAATAGCAAATTATACTTAAGGATGGTGGATTAAATCAAACAAAATACAAGAAAATTAAGATTTTTCTTCTCGTTTTTTCAATATTTTGTTTTCCTTTTCTGTTTCTTTTGACCGCTCCTCTTCTGCTAATGAATGTTCATCTTTGTTTTGATTTTAGATGCCCCCATAAAGATTTAGCTGAAAAATTTTTACATGGGGGCACCCAGAGGTCCTCTTATAATTTCCAGGCTGCAGATGTTACATTTAGGTATTTCGAGCCTATCCTAAAACATTGTAAAGTACTCCCATACTGCTGAAGCTGATCTTTCAGCCATAGTGACTAAATGTATAAAGAAAATAATAATTTTGAAATAATATAGCTAAATGATACAAATTTGGTACACAGCAATATAGCAATATGTATAAATACAGGTTATATTGGTAATTTTATATATATTACATTTTTTCAAACTTTAACTTAGGGTCTTATCTAAGAAAACCTGTTGAATCACTATTGTGAATCAGAAAAAAATTTTTTTTTTTTTTTTTTTTTTTTTTTTTTTTTTTTTATAAAATCTGTAATTTTCTGAAATTTTTGGGGAGAAAATGCATATAATCATTAATTTAAGTGAATGTTGACTATTCTACTCTTTCTTTATAATTAAATAAATCTCAATTAAAATTATATCATTTTCTTAACCTAAAATTTTAGTGCTTTTGAACTCTTTACAAATTTTAGGCAACCCCAGCCCAGGTCGGTCCCTACATCAGCTCCAAATAAAGTCAAGCATGCAAATATTTTTTAAAAAGATTTAACCACTACTCAAGTGAATATGAAAAATAAAATTAAAAAAATAAAATACATATTAACTATATATTACCTTAATCAATCATGAAACTATTCAATCTAATTTGAAGTTATAAGTAAACTACTACTAAATAAATCCTGAGGCAAACTATTTCAAGCATTAACTACTTAGTTTCTAAAGTACTTTCTCAAATCCTGACAAAATGATTTATATTTTATCTTCCTACTGTGGCCTCTAGTTCTGCTCTCATAGTCTACTATGGAAAACTTAATTCTCCTCAGGATAGTTGAAATGAAAAAAAAAATTTACCCAAAACATCTCTCAAAAAATTTCAATTTCAATGAAAACATGCACAATTCCTTCAATCTCATCTTTTAATTTCTGACCATAAATCACTATCATAGCTCTACACTGATCCGCTTTAAGCATATAGATGTCCTTTCTTATACAAAGTGCCCAAACTTATACAGAGAATACAATTACAATCAAATATAACTATGATAGAGCTTGACTACTTATTCTTATAAGCAACATTAGTTTATATTCCCTAAAATTTTGATATCTAGCTAAGGGTCTTATTGCCAAAAATAGTATATAAATATTTGAAAACTACACTTCTAACTTTCCAGCTACTAAAAATTGCTTTAACACTTTCAAAATACTTTTAATATCCACACCAAAATGCTTTGATTTTCATCAGACCCTAAAACAATTCCTAATAATGTCATTTAAAATTATTTACTGATGTTAAGAACATTGCACTTTTTTTGCTATTAAAATCCCATTTTCAAGATTCACAACAACCAAGGAAAAATATTTCACAACTCTCAAAATTCCAACAAAAACTAAGAAAACTTAAGGGAAAAAAGAAGACCTTACATAAAACTCTTAAAAACAGCCCTCTTTATCTTTTATGATTTAAGATCACCCAAAAAACACAGGTCAATGTAAGGAGTATTTTTATAAAGTTAAATCTTCACCTCGGCTCTTACTATATACTGACTGCTTGTGCATCAACCTGGCTTTTTTTTTTTTTTTTAAATAAAAAGTTCACATCTCACAGGCATTGCCCTATTCGAGGAGAGGAACTTTTCTAGGTAGTATATACCTAGGATCCCCAAGTGGGATCAAACCAGCGCCCTCAAGCACGTGGGTCAATCACTTACCATTTGAGCCACGGTAAACAGCATATAGATAGAGCACTTTATGAAATGCTTACTAAAATCTAAAGAACATCAACTGGCTCCTGTTTGTTAATATGATCTATAATATACTTCATAAACTCCAAAAGTTTGTCTGACAAGTTACATTTCCTTTCCTAAATCCATGCTGAGAGTTATGCAGTATTTTATTACTTAATATATGTTTATGTTTTCAGAATTCTTTCTGAAACTTTCACTATCAACAATATTAAAGTAACTGGCCTATTTACCAAATTTATTTCTTGTATCAATAAAATTTCTAAATTCCATTTTTATAAGAGCTAAAATAACATGATTTAAATTATTCTATATACCATAAAAAAAATTGACATTTTATCATTTACATTGTTGTAAGTAGTAATCTAAAGAAACTTTCAAATGAAAAATATAGAAAGCAAAACTACAAAATTCTAAATATTATATATCAAAATACTTGCTAGTATCTATACCAAATTTCTCAGTTTTGATCAATATTAAGTACTGACATTGATACTACAAAATAGTCAATACTGAGTACTGATAAGGATACTACAAAATAGTCACTACAAAAACGGCCAATACCAAATATCAATGCCAATTTTACCATATTATAGTGTTTGATATTAATTTTTCATTGATAGTTTAAAAAAAAAAAAAAAAAAAAAAAAAGTACTGAGACAAATTAGGAATATAGATCCTTCAACTCCATCTAAATAAGTATTCTATTTACACACTTCACAGCTTGCATTTTATGTAATTATTACAATTTATAAAAACACTTATAACCAGTATTACAGAGTTGAAGCAAACTTATCCAACTCATTCTCTTAAAGCTTTGGTAGGTCTAACTGCGACTTTTATTCTTCTTACATCTGTCTCCAGATTATGATTCTTTTTAAATTTAGAATATAATTCCATTGGTTACTAGAGATGAAAAGTCTATTTATAAAATTTATACAAAATGATTTAAAATCATATATATATATATATATATATATATATATATATATATATATATATATATATATATATATATATATATATATATATATATATATATATATATATATATATATATATATATATATATATATATATATATTTCTTACAAAGAATTAAATTTCATCCAAATGAAAAAAAAAATTTACTTAAAATGATTTTTAAATTATAAATAAATTGAGAATTGATGTCAGAATACAGTACAGAAAAAGGTCACTTATATTAAAAGGGAAAAAGGTATAAAGAAAAGAGGGATATTTAGAACCACAAAAATACCGACTGACAGGTTTTACCTTTTCACTATTTTCTGAACTTTATTAAGCTAACAACTCTAAAACAACAGAAAAAAAAGAAGATATTCTGCTTAAATTTATATGGTTTCCCTAAGAAAAATATTAATATAATTAACATGTTAAAGTTTCAAAAATAAGTTTAAAATTACTGAACCACCAAATCTCTTTTACAACCTGACTTGCTGAACTTGATGTGCCTTGTGTAGTACAGAAATTTTCTTTTTGATTGAACATATTTTCCTCAACGTTTAAGCATTAGAATCAAATTACAGTTCTGAAAGTGTGTGTATATATATATATAATATATATATATATATATATATATATATATATATATATATATATATATATATATATATATATATATATATATATATATATATATATATATATATATATATATATATATATATATATATATATGGACCTTTGATCTTTATCTTGATGAAAAAATATTTAGATCGGAAAGGTTTCTCTGCCTGTCTTTACTTAGAAGTTAAAAATGAAAATAATAATTTTTAATGATAAAAAGAAATGCATATAAAACATTTTTGAGCTTCATTTTTTATTTATTTAATAAAAATATATTATATATATATATATTATATATATATATATATATATATATATATATATATATATATTATATATATATATATATATATATATATATTATAGTGTCCTTTATGATTTTTACGCTTTGAAAATAACATCTCATCTATTTGAAAAATGAAGTCATGTCCTCCAATTGGCTCAGAAGTTGACACTGAATTGGCACAAACCTAGAGAAAATAGTTTTATGTAAATCGTGAGCTTACAACCAAACACAACCTAACCTAACCTAATCAAAAAAATAATTTCTTTTCAATAGCAATTTTGTATTTCTGAAAACATCTCACTGCATCAGTTTCATTTAAAATATTCTTATGAAACCAACAGAAATTATATTCACAATTCATTTTCAAAGATCCACATCTTTAACATTAAATCGAGAATTTTAGTGAAATAAATTAATTTTAAATTTTAAAAATTACTTAAAAAAAAAAAAAAAAAAAAAAAAAAAAAAAAAAAATTTTTAAATTAATAATAAAATTAACAATCAAATACCAAGTTTTCCGATCTAAATATTTTTTCATCAAGATAAAAGAACAAAGCACCATATATATATATATATATATATATTAAATATATATATATATATATATATATATATATATATATATATATATATATATATATATATATATAATATATATATATATAGCTTTTTTCATTTTCAGAGAATCATTTGAAATTTTAAATCTAAATGTATGAAATCGGAGAACTTGAAAAAGTTCATTTGGTTGAATTTTATAATGTGAAGTTTAAGAAGTTTTATAATGTGCTTTTATATATATAATATATATATATATATATATATATATATATATATATATATATATATATATATATATATATATATATATATATATATATATATATATATATAAGTTGGATAAGTAATGTCAAGGATAGGGACCGACCAGGGCTGGAATTTGGTCGGGGTTTCCTAAAATTTGCAAAGAGGTCAAAAGCACTGAAATTTTAGGATAAGAAAATTAGATATTAATTTAATTAAGGTTTATTTAATTGTAAGGAAGTAGTAGAATAGCCAACATTCACTTAAATTAATGATTATATGCATTTTCTCAACAAAAAAATTCATAAAATTACAGTTTTGTATAGTAAAAGTTTAAAAAAAGTACAAAAAATAAAAAATTTCTAATTCATAATAGTGATTCAACAAGTTTACCTAGGTAAAAAACCCTAAGGTAAAGTTTGAAAAAATGTAAAATATAAAATTATCAATTTAATCTGTATTTATACATAGTTATTTTATTGCTATGTATCAAACTTGTATCATTTAGCTGCGTTATTTAAAAATTATTATTTTGTTTATACTTTCAGTCAATATGGCTAAAAGATCAGCTTCTGCAGTATTTGAATACTTTACAATGTTTCAGGATAGGCTCGAAATAGCTAAATGTTAACATCTGCAGTCAGAAAATTAGAAGAGAACCTCCGGGTACTACAAGTAAAAAAATTTCAACCAAATCTTTTTGGAGTATCTAAAATCAAAACACAAAGATGAACATTCACTAGCAGAAAAGGAGCGGTCAAAAGAAACAGAAAAGAAAAAAAATCTTAATTTTCTTATATTTTGTTTGAAATTTTTTTTTATTATTTGACTGATTGAGCTGAAATTTTCAAAGTATGTGAATTTTTTCACCAAGTTCTGAGTTGATTTCGAGCATTTTTTGGAGTCTATAACGGTTTGAAACTTATTTGGACCAAAAGTTGAAAAAATGAATAACTGGATCAAACCACTGATCCACATGAGATGAAAATTTACCTGAATACCTTTGCCCCAATTTCTTGCATTGGTGGGAATAGGTTTTTGATATCACGTCTAGAAAAAAGTTATATAAGCACTTGAAAAAAAATTTGCAAAAATCGTACCCTTCTGGAGGAAAAAATTATTTATAAAAAACGCTACCTACTATTTTTTTTTTATTTGTGAATATTGTTTAGAAGAGGGCAGGGCAACAATATTTATTTAGTGCATATTTAAATGCTCTTTGTTTGAAGCGAGATATAGCCTCTCAAACTTTGGGAATTTTTGAAATTTGGCCAAAAATGGACCTTTTTGAAGGCTATATCTCAAAACCAATGAATGTCATCGAATAAAGTACATAGAGGAATTTGTAGCCCCACCCCTCCTCTATACACACCAAAAATAGGAAATGTCATAGTTGCATTTTTTTTAAAAAAAAATTTGTCTGAAAATGTGGAATTTTTTAGTTCAAAAAATTTTTTTTTTCTATAGTTGGTCAGTTTTTGGCTTATAACATTTTTCCTATAACTCTGGGAACAAAAGTCTATTAAAGACTTTTGTATCCCATTTAATTTTGAATAAATAGTCCAACTTTCAGTTCATTCTAAAAAGTGGTTTGGCATCGCCATTCTATTGAAAAAGGGTAAATTTCCACACACACACAAAAAAAAAACTTTTAACCGTAATAGACTCGGAAAAACGCTAGAAATGGACTTTTCTTACCGGTAAAAATCTATATAACTGAAAGTTTCAGCAGAATCGGCTGAAAATTAAAAAAAAAAAAAAATTAAGTATAATTTGCTATTTTAACCCCGGCCGGCAACCCCGGTTTTCCCTGATTTTTGGCCGGGGCCCCGGTCGGTTCATATATATATATATATATATATATATATATATATATATATATATATATATATATATATATATATATATATATATATATATATATATATAATAATAGTTTTAAACTATACATAATTAACTATTTCATAATATTTCGTCTCTGTAGTTTCACTAAATAATGAAATTTTTTTTATTACTTTTTTGCTATAAACCATACTCTTTATGCTATAAT
>SEYY01002342.1:40000-52500 GCA_009176605.1 Armadillidium nasatum | reverse complement strand
AATGTTTATGTAGATTATGAGTATCCACCTAAAGAATATTTAAATTTAAAATATACTTTTTAATAATTAAAAAGGTAATGATATATATATATATATATATATATATATATATATTATATATATATATATATATATATATTATATATATATATATATATATATATATATATATATATATATATATTAATTTGAAATTTAAAATTTTTTTTTTTTTTTTCCTATGTTTTTTCCTTGCCAACCTTTTTTTTTTTTACTATTATTTGTTATTACTTTTTTTTTTTATTTTACTAAAAAATTTTATTTAAAATAATTCTTTTTATATTCATTTTTTATTTTAAGAAGAAACACAGGCTACTTCTCTAGGTCTGATTTTTAAATTGCTCATCAGGCCTTTCTCGACTTCACAGCAATTATAACGAATCTTCTTTAAAAGCTTATTAACAGAATAATAAACAAATGAGAACTTTTAGATACTGTATATATATATATATATATATATATATATATATATATTATATATATATATATATATATATATATATATATATATTATATATATATATATATATATATATATCCTAGCATATATTCATACCAGTTGAAGATTTTAAGCAATTTATAGTAACACAACTTAATTTCAACATTTTGGTCTGCTTCTTTCTTTTTGCAGAATTAGCTTACGTCATCAGAATTTAGAGACTGAAAACTTTTTGTAACAGTTTGCAAATATATTAAGGATTACTAACTGTTGCTGTAAAAGATTCACCCCTTCCCCCACCACCACCACTATAAAAAAAAATCCAAGTCAAGTAAAATTAGATAAGAATATAATTAAGTGGAGTGCAGTTTGAAAGGTTGGAAATTTTTTTTGAGTGATGCAGTTTCTAAAGCTGTATTCACAATAGCTGTATACTTATAAAACTTTCATTGTCACTAGACTTTCAAACTTGGGTAAAAAAATTAAAGGTATTATTTTGGATTGCTTTAAGTCGTCAAGTGAGATTGTCTTTTAGTGATAATTCTTTTGTTCGAAACACTCATATTGTGGAGCATGAGTGAAACACGATTAAATACATAGAATCGATTATAGGACGATACTAGCTTCCAGAGTTAAGATTAGAGGGATTAAGATGATACCAAATTTTCCTATTAGTGATAGAATTGAAAACTTTAGAAAGAACGAAGGTTAAATAATAAAACGATAGTTTGAAAGCTGAGAGTAGTCCCCTTTTTTTTGGCATAAGCTGAATCGAGCACAGGTTTTCAGCAAGAAGGGATGATCGAAGTAGAAAGACTAAACGGTTTACCAAATATGAGGGGTAGGCAACCACTGACACGCTTGCCAAACATCACCTATAAATTTTTTTTTTGGCACCTCAAACAATTTTTAAATTCTTTTTTAAGGTGGCAAGGTTTAAATTTAATTTTAAAGGAAATTAAATGTTCTTTTTTGTACAGTCGTGAACAAAAGTTCGTTCCTATTAAGCTGGAAATAAATATTTATATAAAATGGAGATCATCTCAGATTCAGCCAATCACAGTTCAATTAAGCCCCTCTCAATGTTTTTATTCTCTTTTTATTCAAAATAGAGCTTTTATGAAATGATCTCCATTTTATATATATTTATTTCCAGCTTAATAGGAACGAAACTTTGTTCACGACTGTACATCATCTATAAATGATTTAAAATCAGAAGTAGATTATCTGTAATAATTTTTTATTGTATTTTAGTCATACAAATGTATGAAAGTTCTTTAAATACTTAAAATATATCAAATATTATGTTCTGAAAACATTTTGGTTGTCTGGTGGAAAAAATTTTGTGTCAGAGATTTTGCCCATTTTGGCATCATTCTCATTTCTACCCCATATTATATATATATATATAATATATATATATATATATATATATATATATATATATATATATATATATATATATATATATATATATATATATATATATATATATATATATATATATATATAAACATTATTCACATGTCCATGATCTTATCTCAAATATAAACATTTCTTCTGTCCTGACTCCCGTTTCACCTTTCTCCTTCAGAGGATGAATAAACTTAAAAGAATTTATGTGACAATAAGATTCATACAAATGTAACAATAACAAATTAAACTCTAATTAGAATATACCTCAATAATATGTTTTTCTTAATATAAAATTAAATTAGAAAGAATTTTATAGTGATACCTTGATTTTGTGACTATCAGATGAAGTAGGGAAGCTAAATCGTTCCCAGAATCAGTAAAATCTATTTTTTTTATTTCACCTCTGGTGGACAAAGGCCAGAGTTAGGGAGAAAGACGGGATCCTGGTCAAATTAAAGGCCGACGTGACCTGATAAACGACGTTTGAAGGTGTGTAAGTCATAGGAAGTTGGGAAAATAGAAGAAGAGAGGATGTTCCAGACTTCACCAGTAGAGTACATGTAGGACAGAGAAAGGATGAGACTGTGTAGAAAATCGAGTTGGATGAGCCCTTCTCAATGAAGGAGGTATGCGACGAGAGAGTTCAGATGAGCAGTGTCCATTGTAACATCATTTTTCAATGATCATTAGTATTCATTTCCGGTTTGTTTTCTACTCATTACTAGTGGCACATTAATATATTTATTTATTTTGCTTTCAATCAGTGTTCGTTAGACCCTTCTAAAATGATTGTTACTGTATAAAAAAAATAATGCAAAAGAAAAAAAAAAATAAAAACAGTTGCAAAATATATTAATTTAACATTCAAAAATTAATTTTAAATTTCATAATATTTTATTATTAAAAGCTCGATAGTAAATATTTAAATTCATTAGTCAAAATGAACCTCAAGTTATCAATATTTGGAGAGCATTATAAAAAAACAAATGATCAAATGTTTTGAACATTTAAAAAAAAAAAAAAATGAACAAATGTCATTTAAACATTTTAAAAAAACAAACAAATGTCATTTGAACATTTTGAAAAACAAATGAACAAATTTTGAAATTTTTAAAAAACAAATGAACAAATGTCATTTGAACATTTAAAAAAAAAAATGAACAAATGTCATTTGAACATTTTAAAAAAAAACAAATGAACAAATGTCATTTGAACATTTTAAAAAAACAAATGAACAAATGTCATTTGAACATTTAAAAAAACAAATGAACAAATGTCATTTGAACATTTTAAAAAAACAAATGAACAAATGTCATTTGAACATTTAAAAAAAAAAACAAATGAATATTGAACAATGCAGTAGGGAAGAAATGAAGTTTAAGCTCTTTCTCAACCTCATCACCGACGGGCCTCATCAAAATTAATAGTTAGGGTAAAAGCAAGAAAAAATAATGCAAAATAAGGTTTCACAATTATTTAAAATCTATAATCTACAACTTCTCCCTTCCCCCAATCGCTGAATTTCTATCTTTCAATCTCCACCCTCCCCTTCAAACCTCAAATTCTCTCGCTACACTTATGAACATGAAACATCTTAATAACCATCTTAATACAAACATTTCTATATTAAAAAGGTGAATAAGAGATACAAAAATTACGATATTATTGTGCTTTGTATAGTAATACTATTTATAAACAATTTTCAAATACAGAACACTCATTAGTTTTGATATTAATTAAAGATAACTTTTTTTAATTATTATTATTATTATTATCATTCCTAATAATAGATTAACATAAAATTAAAATTTTTAATTTTATGAAAAATAGCATATACAATAATTACACAAGTAGATTACATTAATTTAGACCATTCAATGTTTTTAAGTTAATTTATATTAATTAATAATTTTAGAACCCTTTACATATATTATATATATATATATATATATATATATATATATATATATATATATATATATATATATATATATATATATATATATATATATATATATATATATATATATTATATAAAAGAGAAATAAATAAAAAAAACAAAAAACTTTTTTTTATAAAAAAAAAAAAAAAAATTTCATTATTATTAATTATTTTATTAATAATTATTAATTATTATCAATTAAATACAATAAAGTCTATGAATGGAAAGGCAATTAGTCTAATTTTAATAAATAACCAATCCTTATATTTACGAGTATATATATATATATATATATATATATATATATATATATATATATATATATATATATATATATAATATATATATATATATATATATATTATATATATATATATATATATATATATATATTATATATATATATAGTGTAGAGTTTTTATATATTTTCATAAAATATTGAAATTTTTTTTAGTTATTATTATTATTATTATTATAAAGAAGTAAATAAATTTTCATTAAAAGTTAACGATATAATTTGAATTTTTATTATATAAAATCTGCCTCTCTAGAGCCGCGGAAAGGGGGGGAGGGTCAAAAATGACACCTACCCCCTCCCTCTCTTCCCAAACCTCCTTCCATATAATTTTTTTATTTTCAAATTTCGATTTACCTCACTCACACCAACAACATTAATTAATAATTACAATTTTTAATTTTTTTATATTTTTTTTTTAAATTCAAAAACTTATTTTGAAGAATTTCTAATCTATTTTCAATATCTGATAGTCTATTTTAAGTTCTTTTTATGTCCAGTACTATTATTATTTCATTATAATTATTATAATTACTTCAATTCTCTCTCTCTCTCAACTTTTTCATTTTTAGTTGTTACACAAACTTTTTGATATAATATTTATTTTATGTGTAATTCTATCATTAATATAAAATTTGAAGTAATAAACAGTACTTACTTATATATATATATATATATATATATATATATATATATATATATATATATATATATATATATATATATATATATATATATATATATATATATATATATATATATATATATATATATATATATATATATATATATATATATATATATATATATATATATATATATATATATATATATATATATATATATATATATATATATATATATATATTATATATATATATATTATTAATTTTTTTTTTTTTTTTTTTTTTTTTTTTTTATTTTTTTTTTAAAAAATTTAAAGAATGTTATTTAAATTCGGCAACATTTTTCAGTATCAGAAACACTTAAATGACTTCAAAAATGTTTCTCATTCATTTATATAACATCAACAATGTTCTTTATTTAGATAAAACATTTATTATTTTAAAAATTTAGAATATGATTCAATTTATCTGTGTTAAATAGAAAAATAAACACAATCTAAACTATTTTTTGGAATTTCTTGAAGTTAATAAATTGGTTGTTGTGCATTGATATATATTTGGTAATTGATTGCAATGACAGAATATGATTCATCAATTTTTTTTTTTGTAAACTTGTTTAAATATTCATCAAACGTATATCTTATTCACCGGTAAAATGTTATTATAAAAGATCTGACCTCTGACCTGTTGAATATTTACAAATTTATTTTTTTTGCTGAACAAAAATTTTCACTACAAAATGTGATAAAGTTTACACACATTTACGAAACATTTTTTTTCACATTTAATGAGTACAAGTATAATGTTCAACGTTTTGGAACTGTGTTTGACTATATATATATATATATATATATATATATATATATATATATATATATATATATATATATATATATATATATATATATATATATATATATATATATATATATATATATATATATATATATATATATATATATATATATTTATATATATATATATATATATATATAATATATATATATATATATATATATATATATATATATATATATATATATATATATATATATATATATATATATATATATATATATATATATATATATATATATATATATATATATATATATATATATATATATATATATATATATATATATATATATATATATATATATATATATATATATATATATATATATATTATATATATATATATATATATATATATATATATATATATATATATATATATATATATATATATATATATATATATATATATATATATATATATATATATATATATATATATATATATATATATATATATATATATATATATATATATATATATATATATATATATATATATATATAATATATATATAACTTTTTTTTTTTTTTATTTTTTAAATTTAATTTTTTTTTTATTTACTTTTATTTTTAATTTAACTTTTAATTTAATTTAATTTACTCTTTTTAATTTAATTATAATTTAATTTTAATAAAAAGATTTCATGATTATTTTTTAAAATTATTTCAAAATTATCAAATGTTTTAAAATATTTTTTTAAAAAAATTTTTTTATTTTTTTTATTTTTATATTGAAAGGATGAAACTTGGAATAATTAAACAATTATATTGTATTACGTTCTTAGCTATACACACTTATATATATATATATATATATATATATATATATATATATATATATATATATATATATATATATATATATATATATATATATATATATATATATATATATATATATATATATATATATATATATATATATATATATATATATATATATATATATATATATATATATATATATATATATATATATATATATATATATATATATATATATATATATATATATATATATATATATATATATATATATATATATATATATATATATATATATATATATATATATATATATATATATATATATATATATATATATATATATATATATATATATATATATATATATATATATATATATATATATATATATATATATATATATATATATATATATATAATATATATAAATATATATATATACTAATAATATACATACTTCAAAATAATAAAAATAGTAATAGTAATAGTACAAGCATAAAACATTATATCAAAAAGCAAAATTTTGAAAAAAAAAATAAAAATAAAACGTTCAAAATATGAAAAACACAAAATTTAATAAAAATAATTAATTTTAAAATAGTTTCTGTTTTGTATATTTTGATAATCAAAAGGAAAATCAACCATTAATTATTGTGTGTGTGTATGTGTGTGTGTGTGTCTGTTGTTTCTACGAATTTGTCCATTTTTTGTTTTTGTTTTGGGGCATTTCATTATTCAAAGAAAAAAAAAAAAAAAAAAAAAATAAAAAAAAATATATATAAAAAAAAAAAAAAAAAATAAATAATAATATATATAATATATATATATATATATATATATATATATATATATATATATATATATATATATATATATATATATATATATATATATATATATATATATATATATATATATATATATATATATATATATATATATATATATATATTGAAATTAATATATAATAAAAAATGAAAAAAAAAAATGTTTTTTTCTTTTTTTTTTTTTTTTTTTTTTTGCTTTTAAAAACCAAGGCTAATATTTATTTAAGTTTAATTTTCGCAAAAACAATGGAATACCTAATATATATATATATATATATATATATATATATATATATATATATATATATATATATATATATATATATATATATATATATATATATATATATATATATATATGTATATATATATATATATATATATATATATATATATATATATATATATATATATATATATATATATATATATATATATATATATATATATATATATATATATATATATATATATATATATATATATATATATATATATATATATATATATATATATATATATATATATATATATATATATATATATATATATATATATATATATTATTTTTTTTTTTTTTTTTACACATACAAATATATAGATATGATTACTGTAATAATATTTATCAGTAATAATAATAATAATAATAATAATAATAATAATATTAATAATTGAAGAACTTATGCTAATATATATATATATATATATATATATATATATATATATATATATATATATATATATATATATATATATATATATATATATATATATATTATATACATTTTTAAAATATGTTCTAACTCATTTAAATTTCTTATGTAGTTCCTAGTTATATATATATATATATATATATATATATATATATATATATATATATATATATATATATATATATATATATATATATATATATATATATATATATATATATATATATATATATATATATATATATATATATTATGACTCTCCACCTATTAAATTGATATTTTTACAAATGTAAGAATGAGCCAAGAGTAAAAGTTAAAGGCATAATTCTCAGCCTGATTAATAAAATAAATAATAATAATAATAATAATAATAATAATAATAATAATAATAATAATAATAATAATAATAATAATAATAATAATAATAATAATAATAATAATAATAATAATAATAATAATAATAATAATAATAATAATAATAATAATAACATAATTTAAAGGCAAGGAATAAATGAATAATTTGTTCAATAGGAGTTGCCCCTAATAATTAACTGTAGAAGGCGTGTTAGCAGTTGCAGGAGGTATTTTGGCGAGGCGGATTTTGGTCGAGTCTTGTTCCTCTATTTGTATTCAAGAGATTGGGATCGGTGTCTAAACTTTCGGACATTTTGTCACAAATAATGTCTACCAATCGCTCAAATACTGCCTGTAAAGGGGAAAAGTATGATAAAAGAATATCGTTGAGCACTTACTGCAGTTGGACATATGTTCAAAATGCAAATGATGAGCATTTCAAAAATCAACATTACATTCGTCACAAAGCAATAAATATTTAGGAATGTTTTTATGCTTAAAAAAAAATAATAATTAACTGCTTGTTCTATTAAAATATTTCGCTTAACTTCATATTGCTCTAGAAATGAATCGAGATTTCATTTACTAAGATGCATTTCAAAATGAAAAGAATTTTAATTAATTCAAATTAGGAACTTTTCATTTTCAGTTATAAATATTTATTGCACAGAGAAAGACAAAGTTCAATAAAAAAAAAAAAAAAAAAAAAAAAAAAAAAAAAAAAAAAAAAAAAGGAGGCATTGATACATTATGATTTAAATTTTGAAATTTTTCCCTTTTATATTAAACAATTAAAATTTTATGAAGTTGATATCTTGTTTAAAATTTTTAAATCTTTTTAATATTTTCAATTAATTATAAATCACGATACAAGTTCAAGGTTTGCTAACTTAATATTATTATACGACTTAGTCATTCTGAATGGTCTGCCTTTCACCGTATAGCTTTTACCTATATTCTATTTAAAATTTTTTAGTCTATTTTTATCAACCATTTCCTGAGTAACTTTGAGTCTCATTCCTTCCTGTTCGTTGATCAGTACTGGCTTTCAACTCTTGAGGTCAATTAGTAATGTATTTCCTATCTTACTAATTCTTGGTCTTCTCTCCTTGGGAATTATTGGGTGTCTTGTATTGTGGTGCCTGGCATAATATCCAAGGCTTTTGAATGGCTATGATTCGTGGCCTAATTTCTCCATATCAGAATTTGTTAATGGAAGAATTTCATCATTACCTGTCGATTAAGGTTTACCTGAGTGTTTTGTTTTAATTTCTTACTATATTTCTTCCGGCCATGAAAGACTTTATCAGTTTCTTGTTCAATTTTTTTTTTCCTTTTTATGCTGACCACTTAGTAGTTTATTTTTCTACTCATTTCAAATCTACACCTTCTTTTGCATCTTGAGTTGCTTCTCAACTTCATCTTTTCAATCAATTCTGGCTAATCTGGGTTGAAGCTACGTGAAATAGTCGCAATCTTCTAAATTTTAACTCGTTATAAACTCAACTTCTGAACCTCTTCCTTTCAAAGACTCCTACCATTTTTCATACCTCTTTCGACAACTCTATCTTTTTCATTTTCTGACAGCATAAACATTTTTAATTTCAACATAAATAAAAAATTGTTTTGAAAACTTTATATCATCATGATTGTTAGGGCGCTTCAAAGAAACTGTGGGTTTTGTTCAAAACTTTCCTCATAATACTCAAACTGTATAAGGGGAATACTCACCCATGTATGTAAAATTGTTTTAACAGATAGGATTTCCGAGTCCCACCCATTTTTTAAGTAGAGTTGGAGATTCATGCTATAATCCCAATGACCTATTCCTTTATTCCTTACTTCTTAACTCTCTTCATTCTTTGTCCCTTCGACGTGACGATTGTGTTTTATACTTTTTTCTGTTAGTACTACAATGGAAAGGTTCTGAAAGAGCTAACCAGTATCATTCTACCATGACAAGTGGTGTAGTGTCTTCATATCAATTTTGTGTGGCTATAGGAAACTCCAGGTATGCTCGTTCTTATCTCCATTACATCTACATCTGTTCTGTGAACTCTTGTTTTCCATATGTATTTACATTTATTTGCATAAGATATACCAATCAGGATATATTTTCTATCCCAACAAATTTAAGTCTTTCTAGAACCTCAGATGAAACCTCAGCTATCCAAGAAATGATTGGAGAACTCTAAATAATATATTTCTGTCTGCATAATGCTAATGACTTACCTTTATGATAAATCAAAGGACTGACAAGAACGATCATCTATACAAAAGGCTTAGATAATAGTTACCTCCTAACCCTCAAAATATGTTCTTCCAATATTAAAAGAATTCACGGAAATTTTTCATTAATCATATCAAGTCGTCAGACCATAAAAGCAAAAGTGAATTTAAGAGGGATAACTATACTTTAAATTAGGGGTTCTCAATCTAGGGAGTGCCCCCCCCTGGGAAGGAGTGCTAAACTGAAAAGAAACGAGACAACAAATTTTGGCTAACGTTCTAAATTCTCGCAAACACCTTCAACTTTCAAACAGCCCATTTCAATGTAATAATAATAATAATAATAATAATAATAATAATAATAATAATAATAATAATAATAATAATAATAATAATAATAATAATAATAATAATAATAATAATAATAATAATAATAATAATAATAATAATAATATATAATATTATATATATAATATATATATATATATATATATATATATATATATATATATATATATATATATATATATATATATATATATATATATATATATATATATATATATATATATATATATATATATATTATATATATATATATATATATATATATATATATATATATATATATATATATATATATATATATATATATATATATATATATATATATATATATATATATATATATATATATATATATATATATATATATATATATATATATATATATATATATATATATATATATATATATATATACTGTAAGTAGACATGGGAGAATGTAAGAGGGGCGTGACTTCATACAATAGTATAAAAAGGGGGGGGGGGGTATGGACCTCAAAAGATTAAGAACACCTGCTTTAAATAATGAAAAATATGTTAACCCCTTTCTTGGATTTTTTTTAATTTATTTTATTTTATTTATTTATTTATTTTTTTACTTTAAAAACGTAAAGTTGGAATCTCTAATCTTCTTTTAATTACAAGAGATCTTCATATTTGAGTTAAAAGTTCAACCAACATAAGCGACATTAATAGATGCTGTGAAAATAATTTTTATTTTAAATTGCGTGGTTTGAAACATCAAAAAATAAATAAATTAATAAATAAATAAATAAATAAATGAATAAAAATAATATTTTATTTAAATAAATGAAATAAAAATAAAATGTACTCTTTACCTGTAAGTTAGATAACGTAGGAAAAGCTTCTAATAATAACATTATTTTAAAACTCATTTTTTTTTATCATTCACTTACTTTGACGTTGATATTTTCTTTAGCAGAAGTTTCATAAAACTCTAATCCTAATTGATCAGCCAATTGCTTGCCTCTTTCGTAAGAAATTACTCGTTCGTCTTCCATATCGCATTTATTTCCTACTAAAATCACTTGAGCATTATCCCAAGAATAAGTCTTTATTTGTGTGCACCTAAAAAGACAAAAAAAGGAGTTGCATATATATATATATATATATATATATATATATATATATATATATATATATATATATATATATATATATATATATATATATATATATATATATATATATATATATATATATATATATATATATATATATATATATATATATATATATATATATATATATATATATATATATATATATATATATATATATATATATATATATATATATATATATATCCCAGTCTTGAGGAAGAGGGTCTTAACTTCTAAGGAAAGTCATGTTTAACTAAAAATTCTGCCGTAGTTCTTAAACTAAAATTGTCATCTAAGTATTGTAAAATAAAACAATGAATAAGGAGATCTATTGTACCGTTAAAATATATTTTTTTTAAGTAGCTAAACTGATGTTATACGTTAATTCTTGTTATAAGAAGAAACAATGTAAAAAAACATGTTTTAAATTCTGACAGAAAGGTAATAATTTTTTTAACAAATTTCACTGATGTTTTGATTTTGCATAACGGTATTTTTCTACTTCGAAATATGAATGATAAA
>SEYY01002342.1:12500-15000 GCA_009176605.1 Armadillidium nasatum | reverse complement strand
ACAGATATTTTACGTTTTATGTTACAATAATTAAGGAATACACATCTTAACCTCAGTTCCTCATTTTCGAATATATTTTTTTAACCACACATAAAAACTTAACGACTCGGAATCTCACTCCAAAAAGCACTGCCTCAAATCATTGCTACAATTACCAAATGTACAGCGATAGCAAGGCGATCACCTCAACAATAATTCAAACCATGATCTCTGTGATATTAATATAGGAATCTAATACCATGGATGAACACACGTATACCGTTTAGTAGTATTAGTAGTAGTAGTGATAGTGGTGGTAGTAACAAAAGTAGTTAAATGCAGTAGTTAAGTAGTTAAAATCATTCTTTTGGTTATGAGTTATTATACAATTCTGATAAGTAAATTCAATACGTTTTATTTTTGTGAAGGATTTTAAGATAAAACATGGGGTAGGTAGAAGTAAAGAATACAGTGATCAGATAATAATAATAATAATAATAATAATAATAATAATAATAATAATAATAATAATAATAATAATAATAATAATAATAATAATAATAATAATAGCCGTAATAATCGTCGATGAATATGAAATAAGCAATGAACAAAACTATGTAGTTAAAATATTCGCAAAACTCATAAAAGCTTAGTATATATATATATATATATATATATATATATATATATATATATATATATATATATATATATATATATATATAATATATATATATATATATATATATATATATATATATATATAATATATATATATATATATATATATATATATATATATATATATATATATATATATATATATATTTATTAAATATTTTTTTTTTTTTTTTTTATTTTTAAAATTAATTAAAATAATTAATAATAATAATAATAATAATAATAATAATAATAATAATAATAATAATAATAATAATAATAATAATAATAATAATAGTAAATGAAAAAAATATATATAATTAAATAATAAATGCATAATAATATAATAATAATAATAATAATAATAATAATAATAATATAATTAAATACATAAATGCATAATAATAATAATAATAATGCCCAAACTAATTAAATTTATAATTCTAAAGTCCGTAGACTTTTAATAACTTTGATTCTTTAATTGTAAAAATGTTTGCAAATCGATCAGTCATTTGATTAAATATCGTATATCGATTATCGATAAATTGTAAATCAAACAATTTCAAAACTTTATAATCATATATCGATATATATTGGATTGATTATTATTGTCCTACACCATTTATTATGTATCGAAATATATGGGATAGATTACTATAATATTTAAAATTTTATTAATCATATATATATATATATATATATATATATATATATATATATATATATATATATATATATATATATATATATATATATATATATATATATATATATATATATATATATATATATATATATATATATATATATCGAACTGATTAATTGTTTAAAGATTAATTTTATATCGGTTACTACCCATTAAAAAACATCGCACCCAATTTATTCTTTGCGGGGGAAAAACATATGTAACATATGTTATATCGATTTAAATATATATTTCCGATTATTTTCTTTAAAAAAAAAATAAAATAAAATAAAAACCAAATGTTAATTTTTTTTTTCGTTAAGAGATGAAACCAAAAACTGGTACAAATGGTAAAATATTAAATCAATTAATTAAAACCAGAAAATAATACGAAAAATATTAATAACTTATTAAATTTTGGGTTAATTAATCGTATAGAACAATATCGAACCTCTTTTGTTCGGAACATATGTTTCACATTTCACGCCCACGCAGATTGATCTACATTGTGCAAGAAGCTAAAGCGAACACTTGTACGAACAAATCTACATCCCCCTCCCCCTCGTTTTTTCAACAAAAAAAAAAGGTTAGTAATTTGGAACTAAAAAGACAGGGGATAGTGTTTAACATTAAATATGGAAAAATTTCTAAGAATAAACATATATAATTTATATCGTCGTGGATATAAAATTAAGTTGAAATTTTAGGAGAAGACGATCCTGACACGTAAGCAAGAATCGATAACTTGTTCCAAGGTGTGTACCTGTTGAGTTGGAATTTTGAGAGATAGCAAAGATATATATATATACACTTAATTTTTATATCTTGTTTACATGCTATTCTCAATTAAATGAAGCAAGCGTCTACTGATCTTCAACCCAAATATTACACTAACCATTAAAATAGAGGCACTTGGCATCAACGTATATATATATATATATATATATATATATATATATATATATATATATATATATATATATATATATATATATATATATATATATATATATATATATATATATATATATATATATATATATATATATATATATATATATATATATATATATATATATATATATATATATATATATATATATATATATATATATATATATATATATATATATATATATATATATATATATATATATATATAATATATATATATAT
>SEYY01002341.1:27500-38170 GCA_009176605.1 Armadillidium nasatum | reverse complement strand
AGCGACGATTTTGTGGCAATCACAACACTGGTAGCTGAAGGATACAACAAATGCCAACTGGGCCGACGGCTCAGGGTCTGACATACAACCATCGGAAGGGTCCTACAGAGGTACAAGCTTATACATGCTCACACCAGGTGGCCTGGCCAAGGTAGGTCACGAGCAACAACGGCCGAAGAAAACAGATATATACGGTTAATGGCAGTTCGTGATCGACATGCAACATCTCGTGACCATCGTGCAGGCTGTCCATCAGACCCTTGTTAGCACGAATATCATTCGACGTCACCTCGCGGAACATGGATGCCACCCACGGAGGTCGGCAAGAGGGCTCCAGCTCACCAGCGAGCACCGAAGAGCAAGGACGGCTTTCGTACAACAACACCTGCTTCAATTGTATATGTTGGTGCGGTGCGGTGCGTGGTGCGCTGATTTCGGTGCGGTGCGGTGCGCTTAGATTAGAGTTTGGTGCGGTGCGGTGCGGAGCACCGCATTTTGCTTCCGGTGCGGTGCGCAACAAATGACAGTTGGTGCGGTGCGGTGCACGACGACCTGGTGCGGTGTGGTGCGGTGCGGTGCGGAAAATTCCGGAGCTCGGCCAACCCTATGTCAAAGTGCTTAAAGTCAGGTATTATGTAGTACTTAAGTCACATCATGGAGGGAATAGGGTATGAAATGTACGTCAAGTTCTATAAATTGCGTGCTAATAGAGATGTCGGAATATCTTTGAACATACCTATGCAAAAAATACGTTGAATATGTAGAATTAAGTTAAATGGATATTAGTTTATGTTGAATGTTAATATAAAGTAGTGCAATTTGTATGCTACATAGAAGATGACGTCTTTATTCATGCCTTAATGATAAAGATGAGTTAACCATGGAGAATCAAATTAAATGTTGAATAGTTTTGAGGTGAATAATGAATGAAAAATTATATAACTTGCGTACCAGACAGATGATAGCATAACTTTGTTCATACATTAAATACAAAAGGTAGGTTAATTAAATACAAGGATTTAAGTTATATATTGATGAGGCTTATTGTGAAAATAAATGTAAGTACAATAAAATATAAGTTAAAGAGATGGCTGTATGCCTTTGATCATGCTTTAATGATAAAAAGTTTAGCGCACTATGGTGAATTAAGATAAACATTGAAAGAATTAGATAAGAAATGCATGTAATATCCTATAACTTGTATGTTGGAGAGAGGATAACATGTGTTTGGATATGTCGAAAGTATTAAAAGTAAGAACTATGTATAAGGAGATTAAGATTTAGGTTGAAGGAGAATAGGGTATGAAATGTGTGCCAGAGAGATGTCGGCATGTCTTTGATCATGTCATAAGTGTTAAAAAGTTAGATTGTATATTGAGTTTTAAAGTAAATGCTGTGGAACTTAGGGTTACAAATGTATATGGAGGAACAAATAATTATATGCTATATAGGTGACCATGGAGATTCAAATTATATATTGAATAGTTGTGGTTGAACAATGAGTGTTAATTTTAGTAATTTATATGTCATATAGATACTAGCATGCTTTTGTTCATGTAATAGGGATAAAAGTTAGTTTAATTAGATTTATGACGTATACTTAGAGACAAAGCAGAAACCTACATAGTGTCTTTGATAAGGGTTGTAGAAATGTCTGAATGCAGTGAGAGAACATGAATACAGTGAAAATAAAGACTTTCAGATTATGTTAGGGAGATATTTTGCGGGACGAATATATTTAGAGGGGCGGATAATAGCTTTAAATGAGTGTGATGAGTTTGTTAGAAGTAATATACATGAATTTTGCTTTGAAATGTCAAGTATAACAGTGTATGTAATGTTAAAATTTTAAACTAACTGGTCTTAGTTGGTTACAATTGCTGTGTATGCGAACAAATGTGAATGTGATTGGGTGAGTGTATGTAGTCATGATTGAGTCCTTATACGTATTACGAACTTTACTACGTGCATGAGAGAAGAATTAGAAAAAAATTCAAAGTCCTGCGATTAGGATAACGGCTGGAGTTGGTTACCATGACAATTTCATGAATGCGGGTAGTATGGTGATGTCTTCGATGTAGTTGAGTGGGTTTGTATGTACTTGTGTATGTGTGCATGTGTTTATGTGAGAAGAAAGGTGGTAAAGATTGTATTTGGTAACAGCAAAAAAACAATAAAAAAAATAATAAAAAAATAAAAATAAAATTAAAAAAATAAAAAAAAAAGGAATAGAAAAAATAAAATAAAAATAAAAAATAAAAAATAAAAATAATTTAATTTAAAAAAATAAAAAAGAAAAAGAAAAAAATGAAAATACAAATAAAAAATTAAAAAAATTATATACAAAATAAAAAAGAAAATAAAAAAAAGAAAAAAGAAAAAATAGAAAAAGAAAAAAATATAAAAAAGGAAAAAAAGAAAAAATACAGAGATGACTGTTGAAATTAAATAAAAAGTATCAAGTCTGGGCTTGAATGCTAATAATTAAAGAAAAGGTATGAAGTCACAAAACGTTATTTGGACATGACGTCATAATATTTTAATTCGTATTTGAAAGTGGTAAATAATTATCAAAAATAAATATGCCTCTAAAAATAAAATGCCACGTGAAGATGTCGTCATGAATGTTTATGCATGTGTTGGCGTTCCTCATTGCGTTATTCCGTGCGTCCATCTGAGGATTCAAAGTTACGTGATCTTGATGACGTCATAAGGCAAAAAACTGCAGTCATAATCTCATGATTGCCCGTGCCAGGACGTCACAGGGTAAGGTGTTAGCGCATGCGTAGGTGACGTCATCACCAAGAGTGCCTGCATCCTGATTGGTCTAAGGATGTAGCCAAAGAGGCAACGCATGGGGTGCCGGATGTAGCCGGATGCTGCCGGATGATGCCTTACCCTCAGTGCCAACTGTCTCTGAGGCTCTGGCACCCCTCAACCCTTAGTGCTAGATGACGCTGGAACAACTCCCTCAACCCTCAATGCCAACTGGCACTCCCTTCATGCCAAGGGTTCGTGGTTTAGCATGAGTGCCAAGTGAATGAAAATGCTAGAAAAAGTTAGAAATAGCACTCAGGAAAGAGCATGAGTTAGGCTCCTACACTAGCACATGAGTGCCAAATAAGGCTTGGCACGTGCCTGACGGCACGTATAAAGGAAAAAGGGGCGGGGCTTAAAAGGTTAAGTGCAAAAAAGGGGCAGGGATTAACGGATTAAGATAAATAATTAGGTGATTATCCGGATTAATTATCGGATTATTCGATTAATTATGAGATTTTACGATTAATCGGATTAAAAATACCTAGCGAAAGACCATGAAAGGGGGGCTCCGCAAAAAAGCATGGTTTCCCCTCTCTTGGCACTCTTTCCACTCGGTTTCCCCTTATTTGGCACAGACTCTGGCACCCTTCAAAAGTGCTACCTATAATATATATATATATATATATATATATATATATATATATATATATATATATATATATATATATATATATATATATATATATATATATATATATATATATATATATATATATATATATATATATATATATATATATATATATATATATATATATATATATATATATATATATATATATATATATATATATATATATATATATATATATATATTATTTACAGTTAAGGGGCGGAGAGATTTGGATATTTTAGTATCGTAGTTATGCTTATAGGTCAGCAGATGAATACAAAACTAAAGTTACATGTTTTTTTGTGCACATAGGATAGGTGAGTCAATCACTATATAATGACTGGTACAATAGAAAACAGAAATAAAATTCTGTTGTCTAACTCAGATACATATTGAATGAGCACTTAATTTAACACGCAAAGTTACCACTTCCACTTTTACACATTAAGCTTGGTTTGATAAGTAAACTTGTCAAAGTTTTGTCTTTATAAAAAGGCTTGCTTTCAGTTTCTTCTTAAAAAGAAATTTTCAGTTTTGAAGAGTAAGAAAATGTGCAACAATTTTTGTCGGCAGTAGTTTCAAAACTCACTTAAAAAGTCAACAGTTTGAAATAACTATGAATGAAATTTACTTTGGGATTATTGAAAGCTCATATTACCAAACCATAAATGCAGAACTAATTTATTACTCAACGAAGCACAATGAAGGTTTACAACAGTACATAAAAGAGATAAAGTGAAAGGACAAGGGAAGGTAGAATATAAAATACATCATATTTCTGCTGAATCTTGAAGAGAATGTGCAAACAACTTTCAAAAATTGTAAGCTGTAGAAATCCTTTAAATAAAGTCATGTACGGAATTCAAATAAATGGTTTCAATTGCTAAATCATTCCCCTTTTTTGAATGTTTATCATTCACATCAATTTACAAAATATTTTCGTGCAGTTCATAAATATGTAGAAGTAATTTTGTCAATTAATTTTTTTTAACACTTTATCACCGCTCACGGGCAAAGCCCTATTCAAGGAGGGGATGTTAGTCTGTTGTTTCAGTAAACGAAAGGATTTCTGAATTTGTAAGAATAAAATATTTGTTATCAAGCATTTTTTTATTTCAATATTTAGAGTATGTAGTTAATAGTATTATTAATCGAATATATATATATATATATATATATATATATATATATATATATATATATATATATATATATATATATATATATATATATATATATATATATATATATATATATATATATATATATAACGTAAGATATCGAATAACTAAAAATCATTGAAAAGATGATGCGAGGTTGGCGATGTAACAAAAATAGTTAACAGTAGAATGTAAATAAATTTCGACACATCAAAACCCAATTAATACTGCCTTTGCTACCACCCCTCCTCCTCCTCCTCCTCCTCCTACTACTACTACTACTATTACTACTACTACTACTGCTACTATTACTACTACTACTACTACTACTAATAATAATAATAATAATAGTATTAAAATAATATATATATATACGAAAATAAGTCAAATGAAAACCGTAGATGTTCATTATCGCCCAATTATTTTAACAAAAAATGAATTATTTTCCACATATTATCCATAACGAAGTTGTTTGCTGATGAGATATTCATATTTAATACCAGTCACTGTTTCTTCCTTAGGCATTTAGTGCTCAAAAAAGGACCCTTAATTTGTTCCAAAGGAATTTAGCATAACTCCCCCTGCCGATGGTTATGTGCAGAATTTTCTCTGTTTCGGTTAGGTACAATGACGCTACCCTTTGCTCATGTTTTGGGTTCTGGTTTGGATTAGAGGACCCGGGTATGATAGCTGGTTGCAATTCTCTCTCTCTCTCTCTCTCTCTCTCTCTCTCTCTCTCTCTCTCTATATATATATATATATATATATATATATATATATATATATATATATATATATATATATATATATATATATATATATATATATATATATATATATATATATATATATATATATATATATATATATATATATATATATATGAAAAAATCACCTTTAGCTTCAAAACGCAGTGAAATCTCCTTCATTGACGTCAACACGTAGTACTCTCAATTCTTCAGTCAGCTGGCCTGGCTCCCACCTTGCAGAACCACAAAGTCAAGAACAATAGGGCATTTTAAGATAAGACTCATATTCAACGGATGGTTATTTCAATCAATTTTAGGCACTGGTTATCCTTCAGCGTGACATCTACTACCAGATGTTGCCAAATTTTTTGTGCCTTTTAAGGTTCACATTTGATAAGTCCTCTTATGTAACTGGTAACAAAAGTCACTTAATTAGCAACTTTACAATTAAAATTCTAATTTCTAAGAGAAATTCAAAAAACTTAGTTTTTATCTGATCTTCAAATAAATCTTTTGCATAATATTTAAAATTAGACTCTTTATTTTCAGGGAGGAATATATCCATTAAAATGAAAATAACAATTATTAGATTATCTTAGATTAACACAGTAGTAATATCCAAAATCTAATGTCGATAATTATTTAATTGTAATATCTTCATTTAAGAGGAGCAAGTCTAATCAAAGGAAAGGAATTTACCACATCACTAACAGATTTGAATAGGTAGGAAATATAAATTAATAAGATAGGATGATAGAAGTCCTTTATTCTCAATTGAATAGACCCAACTTCAGGGTTTAAACCTCATGGGTGTTTCGAATCATTAATGAAAATGAATCAAACTACAGTGAGATCAAATGTTTTGTGAATATAAGGTGTTTGAGAGAAAAGTGCATTGTATATTCGAAAGAATATTACGACGTTGCGATATGTCCGTATAAAAACCGGAATTTAAACACCTTACTGTAACCCTTAATAAATTATAAAAACCCATTCCCGGTAATTTTAAGTGCCCAATTAAAAGATGGAGTCGTGAGTTCTCCACCAAACTGTATAAAAACGAATATATTTTGTAGACGAACAGGTAAACCACGAACCATAAAAGTACGAACAAAAAACGATTATGCCATTAAGCATAAAAATCACGAATAATAATAATAATAATAATAATAATAATAATAATAATAATAATAATAATAATAATAATAATAATAATAATAATAATAATAATAATAATAATAACTGTTTTCATAAAATTAATTTATCTCGGTTTTATTATCTCCAAAACTAAATAAAAGTTTTCATTTGTTTATGTGCATCGAGAAGAAAGATACTTTCATAAGATTTCCCATAAAATAATAAAAAGTTTTCAAACATTTTAGGACTCGTATAACCAAAATATTTTATTAGCTTACTTCAACGGAAAAAAGTTTGGTTAAATTTCCAAAATATGTGTCAAAGACATGCCAAATATTTCTCCATTTCTTCATTTTATAATTTGGTAAAATTCTTGTGGGGGTACTCTCTCTCTCTCTCTCTCTCTCTCTCTCTCTCTCTCTCTCTCTCTCTCTCTCTCTCTCTCTCTCTCTCTCTCTCTCTCTCTCTCTCTCTCTCTCTCTCTCTCTCTCTCTCTCTCTCTCTCTCTCTCTCTCTCTCTCTCTCTCTCTCTCTCTCTCTCTCTCTCTCTCTCTCTCTCTCTCTCTCTCTCTCTCTCTCTCTCTCTCCTCTCTCTCTCTCTCTCTCTCTCTCTCTCTGTGTTAATGCATTACCAGATTCTGAAAAGTTTCTGAAAAGTGCAGCTTCATTATTTATTATGAAGACTTTTAAGGAAATTTTTGAGATAAAATCTTCTTCTTTTCTTCTTCTTCTTCTTCTTCTTCTTCTTCTTCTTCTTCTTCTTCTTCTTCTTCTTCTTCTTCTTCTTATCATTATTATTATTATTATTATTATTATTATTATTATTATTATTATTATTATTATTATTATTATTATTATTATTATTATTATTATTATTATTATTATTATTATTATTATTATTATTATTATTATTATTATTATTATTATTATTATTATTATTATTATTATTATTATTTGCACAGCAGATTCTTTAAATTATCCTCAGCAAGAAAAGAGGGGACAATATAAAAAAAGGATTTAATTAATAATAGTAAACAGTGTAAATATTGAGCAGAGTCAAATCTCGATTAAATGGAAAACTCAAATTATTATTTCCAACATATAAGTGACTCAAAATATTTGGTAATTGTAGCGTTCACAGTAGTGGATTTTTTCGTACGAGGCCAGGTTGCTGAAACTAACAACATACCTACGCGTTGCGAGTTCGACTGAAACTACGCGTAGTGATTTGAAGCTAACAACATAGCTTACGATTTTCTATTACGACAAGGTTGAGGGATCATGGCGTTACATTTTTAAAAATTTTGTACACCTATTTATTATATATATATATATATATATATATATATATATATATATTATATATATATATATATATATATATATATATATATATATATATATATATATATATATATTATATATATATATACACTTAACGAACATTGATTTTTTTGGTAGATTAGGCCTTTTTTTCGCCGTTAGGAGTTGTAAACGAACAGTGGTTTTTGCTTACGTTAAGTCAATTTGCTGACCGTTAGGCGTAGTTTTTCCCTATAAGTCCAGGATAGGTTAAGTTGAACTAGTTTGCTAGATCTAACAAACTAGTTAGACTTAACCTAACCTGGACATAAAGCGTAAAACTACGCCTAACGGCCAGTAAATAGATTTGAAATAACAGAAAACTACTGTTCGTTAACTACGCCTAAAGGCTAACAAAAAGGCCTAACCTACGAAGAACCAATGTTCTTTTTTTATGTGCGTCCAGAAAAATGATACTTTCATAAGATTTCCCATAAAATAATTAATAAAAAGTTTTCAAACATTTTAGGACTCGTATAACCAAAATATTTTATTAGTTTACTTCAAGGGAAAAAAGTTTAGTTAACTTTCCCAATATATATATATATATATATATTATAATATATAGTATATATATATATATATATATATATATATATATATATATATATATATATATATATATATATATATATATATATATATATATATATATATATATATATATATATATATATATATATATATATATATATATATATATATATATATATATATATATATATATATACTATTATATATATATATATATATATATATATATATATATATATATATATATATATATATTATATATATATATATATATATATATATATATATATATATATATATATATATATATATATATATATATATATATATAATATATATATATATATATATATATATATATATATATATATATATATATATATATTATATATATATATATAATATATATATATATATATATATATATATATATATATATATATATATATATATATATATATATATATATATATATATATATATATATATATATATATATATATATATATATATATATATATATATATATATATATATATATATATATATATATATATATATATATATATATATATATATATATATATATATATATATATATATATATATATATATCTATATATATATATATATATATATATATATATATATATATATATATATATATATATATATATATATATATATATATATATATATATATATATATATATATATATATATATATATATATATATATATATATATATATATATATATATATTATATATATATATATATATATATATATATATATATATATATATATATATATATATATATATATGTATATATATATACAATTAAAACCCACAGGAAAATTAAAACAAATTTTTAAAAAAGAGCGAAGCTTTCGAAGGAACAACCGTCCTTCCTCTTTCAGGCTCAAGTTTAATATTAAACTTGAGCCTGAAAGAGGAAGGACGGTTGTTCCTTCGAAAGCCTCGCTGTTTTTTTTGAAAATTTGTGTTTTAATTTTCCTGTGGGGTTTTAATTGTATAAACAAAACACGGTTATTTAGTGTTCTTTTATATTATATATATATATATATATATATATATATATATATATATATATATATATATATATATATATATATATATATATATATATATATATATATATATATATATATATATATATATATATATATATATATATATATATATATATATATATATATATATATATATATATATATATATATATATATATATATATATATATATATATATATATATATATATTTTTTTTTTTTTAATTTTTAAAAAAAAAAATCCTCCAAAATAGCAATAAATTTTTGTTTTCAATTTCCATACGTACGCTCATGTTGCAAACTTGTAGTGTCTTTACGCGTAGTTCCAGTCGAACTCGCAACGCGTAGTTACGTAGTTTCAGTCGAACTGGCAACGAGTATATATGTTGTTAGTTTCAGGAACCTGGTCTCGTATGAAAAAATCCACTTCTGTGAACGCTACAATTACCAAAATTTTGGTTAATATTTATTTATGAGCCTTTAAAAAAAAAAAAAACCAAGATGAAGCCTTAACCTGTTCGATGAAGTTTTTTATTATATATATATATATATATATATATATATATATATATATATATATATATATATATATATATATATATATATATATATATATATATATATATAATATATATATCACGAAGATTTTACTAAAGACTACTTCTCAACATGATAAACATAAATATCTAAAAAACCTTATCACAATAACATAATAGAATATTCCAATTTACTGAAAAAAAATACGATAGTGAAATTAGAATGCCTTTGAGTATAATGAAAAGTAATGAAACAAAATCCTCTTAATTTATGAACTACTTCCTATCTTGGAAATGCGAAACAGCTGATTGCTTCGAGATTTTCTTGTCTCTTCTAATTTCGAAATTCTTAAATTTAATTTTGTTAAAGGCAAAAAAAAAAAAAAAACTCTTATTTTAAACAAGACATGAAATTTATTTTGTCTGATAGTATAAATGCTATTTAGAAGTTCTATATTTACATTACTGTTGGTTGTATAAACATTTACAATCTTGTGATATATATATATACGAATATATATATATATATATATATATATATATATATATATATATATTATATATATATATATATATAATATATATATATATATATATATATATATATATATATATATATATATAATATATATATATATATATATATATATATATATATATATATATAATATATATATATATATA
>SEYY01002341.1:0-12500 GCA_009176605.1 Armadillidium nasatum | reverse complement strand
TTGACTTACTCGTTTATTAGCTAATATACTCTCTTCAATATTGATAAAATAACTATTTAGTGATCCTGAGATTTTTATTTTTTTTTTATTTTTTTTTTTTTGTCAGCTGCGATTTCACCGTTTATTGTTTGTTTGTTTATAATGTATGTATTTTTTGTAGCTTTATTGGTAAGATTATTTATGAGATTCCATCTTGTTGCTCTTGAGTTAATGTTTACTTCGCAGAAATAATCAGCATAGCATTTTATTTTTGGTTTTTATTATAGTTCTTTTACCTGGTTGCTATAATTGCTGTATAATTGAAGTGAGATGATTCCTCGGTTGTATACTGTAAAAATAAACCTTTCTATTTCCTTTCTATAGAAAGGAAGCAGAAAGGCTTCAGTCTAATTTCTCATATTTCTCTTTTTCTTAGAGTGGGATTATAAAGGCTATTCAGAATTTGGAAAACACTAGAGTGGAATTAAAAAGGAATTAGAGCGATGTTTATGGTTTTCGCCCATTGCCTTTCTAATGCCGCTGTATCGAAATATTTTCTCGACATTGCTTGCCGTTCAAATTACTTTCAAAATTCTTGTTGAGTGACAACAATTCGATTTTAAAATCTCTCTTGTCTTTGAACACACACACACACTTATATATATATATATATATATATATATATATATATATATATATATATATATATATATATATATATATATATATATATATATATATATATATATATATATATATATATATATATATATATATATATATATATATATATATATATATATATATATATATATATATATATATATATATATATATATATATATATATATATATTTTCACTTCTGGTGGGCAAAGGCCTACTAAAATTCCATCAGAGTTAGGGGGAAAGACGGAAGCTTGGTCAGATTAAAGGCCGACGTGATCTGATACACGACGTTTGAAGGTGTGTAAGTCATAGGAAATGAGAAAAATACCAGTAGAGTACATTTAAGATTGAGCATAGCGGTAAAGTCTGGGGTCAGAGAGTTGGACAGAGAAAGAATGAGACTGTGTAGAAAGTCGAGTCGCACGAGCCCTTCTCAGTGGAGGAGGTATGCGGCGAGAGAGTTCAGAAGAGCAGTGTCCATTGTAATAGCGATAGTATAGAGAGAGTGACTCAAGAATTTGACGGGCAGAAAGAGATTGGAGAGAATCAGTGAGAGCATGAGAGTTGATAAGACGAAAAGCCCTAGACTCCACCTTTTCCAGGAGAGCTGTGTGAGTGGAACCACCCCAGATGTGTGACGCATACTCAATACAGGGGCGAACAACATCCCTATACAGAGCAAGCAACTGGGGTAGCGTAAAATAAAAAAAACCACGAAGGCGCCTCAGAACACCAAACTTCTTAGAAGCTTGTTTAGAAAGAGAGGTAATGTGATCTTTCCAAGAAAGATCACGAGAAAAGGAAACACCGAGAATATTAAGAACAGATGAAGGTCTGAGCTGAGTGTTTTCGAAGAAGATATCATAGTTGTGTGAAAAATTGTGTCGAGTAGAGAGATGAAGGAATTGAGTTTTGGTGGCATTGAAAACAACCAAGTTCTCTCTGCCCCAAATAGAAATACGAGATAGATCAGAGGTCAGCTGCTCGAAGGCAACCTTCCTTGCGTCTAGTAACTGTTGTTGAGAGGGGCTCCTTTCAAATTGAAAAGAGTAATGAAGGGTGGAGTCATCAGCATGGGAGTGGATAGGAGATGAAGTAACTGAGAGAAGGTCATAATGAAAAGTAGAAAAAGTGTTGGGGATAGGACAGATTCTTAGGAACACCACTATTAATAGATTTAAAGAAAGAGTGGTGGCCTTCTACAACTGCTGCTATAGAACAACAGGAAAGAAAATCAGAGAGAAGGTCACAGAGAGAAGGATAGATTCCGAAAGAGGGAAGTTTGGAAATCAAAGCCTTGTGCCAGACTCTATCGAAAGCTTTCGATATGTCCAGCGCAACGGCAAAAGATTCACCGAAATGCCGAAGAGTGGAGATGTTTCCAAATCTTCCTGTTAAGGATAGATTCAAAAACTTTAGAAAGAACTGAGGTTAAAGAAATGGGACGATAGTTAAAGGGTGGATAGGGGTCCCCCTTCTTCGGCACAGGCTGGATGAGCGCTCGTTTCCAGTAAGAAGGGAAGGTTGAAGTAGAAAGGCAGGGTGCAAGCTCGGAAGCACAAGTTTTGAGAACCACAGGAGAGATACCATCAGGACCGTACGCCTTCTTAGTGAGCAGAAGTGACGTCTTTAGAAGAAATTATAATTTTTGGCATAAATGAGTTGGAGGGGGTTGAAAAAGAAGGAACAGCTCCGGAATCGTCTAATGTTGAATTAGAAGCAAAAGTTTGAGCGAAGAGTTCAGCTTTAGAGGAAGGCAAAACGGCAGCTGTACCGTCAGAAGATACTAGAGGAGGGAAAGAGGAAGAAGTAAAGTTAGAGTTGACATTTTTTGCAAAATGCCAGAAAGGGCGTGAGGAAGTAGAACCAGAAAGATTGTTGCATTTTAAGCGGAGAAAGGAGTTTTTAGTGTTACGAAGAATTGATTTTGCACGATTCCGAGATGACATATAAGTTACATAAGTTTCAGGAGTTTGAAGACGACGATAATCCCTGAAGCGATATATATATATATATATATATATATATATATATATATATATATATATATATATATATATATATATATATATATAATATATATATATATATATATATATATATATATAATTAAATAAATTTAAACAATTGAAAATCAATTTACACGTATACAATAGAAAATTTTTAAAATAAAAATTAGTCTTCTTCGTAGCGCAATCGACATCGTTCTGGACTTTGGATTTCTCAAAATTTCAACTAAAATGACAACGGTTCGAATACTCTTCAGATGAATTATGACGCCAGAGGTTAGTGTATTATTGTCTTTACAATAGATGGAGTCGAAATGAAAGGATAGTCACGTAGTATTTGGAACACATGGTGTATCGCTGCCATGTGTGTAATTAAATTTATACTTTTATTCGAATAAAATTGAAAGGCATTTGGAAATTTCATATTATTATATAGAGGAAAAACACCGGTCTAATATAGAGCGGCAAAAAGCTCGTATTTTGCCGCTCTATATAGAAAGAAATTAGAAGTTTTGTTTTTGCTGTTTATATAAGGTAAAGTTTGCCTTTTTGACTTATTGAATTAAATAATTCTAATGTAAAAAGTGGGTTTTCGGATTCTTTTACAACAAAACTTCTTGGTTTTAATTTCAAAGGTCTCATGCATGATAGCATTTATATATTTAATTGATGAAAGTACTTAAATTGTGTCTATGTTTATTTTTTCATTGTATACAGAAGAAAAGTCAATTTCTTTTAATTTAACCTATGAATATTCTATTACTTCTTTCATTATTTACCCTGTATTTTATAGTTTTTACGTTATGGATTTTATTTACGTTCCACTGTACAAGGCAAGGAAAATGATCAATGAGGTCAGTCTGAGTGATAAAAGATTTTTATACTGCAAGTTAAATTTCCTCAAATGATTTAATAGAATGGGATTTCTGTTTTCAATGTTGTTAGGTATAGTGGCTTGTGTTATATAATTTGTAACACCGAGTAATGCCATTAGGCTCTATGAAGGAGTGGATCCTAATAAGGAATACTTGTTTAGCGTACTATATCAAAGTCGCCAGTGCCAGCAAGCAATACATTGGAATCGTTCAAGCGGGTTGAGAGTTTATAAAATCAATTCTTGAAGAATTTGGTGGCAGAAGAATCCACCTATATTAAGGTTTTTTTGTTTGTGTTAACTTGAATAGCAAGTTCTTCGATAATGTCATTTTTAATTGATGTGATTGCTTTAACTTTATTACAGAATTCGTTTCTTGCGTTTATGGAATCTCGACCTTCTCGTTTGTCGTTTCTAACTAGATGTGGTTCATTTTATCCTGGAATTGAGTATTTGCCTTTATTTTGGTAATTTAGAAAAGTTTTACTAAAACTACAAATCAAAATTTGTTTTCTTTGGATATATAATTTGAATTTTCATCTTGATATTCAGGGAGGCTTCTTATACAGTAGTGAAATAATGTTAGTTTACTTAATTTATATTTTATGTTTCTATGATTCATCTGATTTAGGAGTTTTTCTAATATGCAGTGATTAATCTAAATATTTGTCTGTATTTAGAGGCATTACTGTAAATGTGCTAATAGAAATAATAGATTAATGTACTTAAAAAGTAGTAAAATGGTAATAATGGTAATTGTAAATGAATATTAATAGTAATAATTATTTTGTATATAATACTAATAGAATATGGATAGCTAAAAACAATAGGTACCCTGTGAGCGATATTTACAAATGGTGATAAGTAATATTAACAGTGATATTATCTGTATTTTTTTTAAACTAAGTTTAATTAACTTACAAAGAAGTATTTCATCTGCAAAGTGTGACTTCAGTAATAATAAATGTCGCAATAGGTTATTTAGAATATATAGAATATATAAATATATAATAATAATAATAACAATAATAATAATAATAATAATAATAATAATAATAATAATAATAACAATGATAGCAATAGCGATAACAATATCGATAATATTATAATTATTTATAGTAAATTAATATTAACAATAATAATAATGGCAATAATAATAATATTAATAATAATGATGATAATAATAATAATAGTAATAATAATTATAAAGATAATAATACCATCAATAATACTCTCAGTACCATCATCGCTACTGCTACAACCACAACTAAATAATAATAATAATAATAATAATAATAATAATAATAATAATAATAATAATAAATAATAATAATAGTAATAATAATAATAGTAATAATAGTAATAGTAATAATAATGATAGTAATAATAATAATAATAATAATAATAATAATAATAATAATAATAATAATAATAATAATAATAATAATAATAATAATAATAATAATAATAAGAAGAAGAAGAAGAAGAAGAAGAAGAAGAAGAAGAAGAAGAAGAAGAAGAAGAAGAAGAAGAAGAAGAAGAAGAAGAAGAAGAAGAAGAAGAAGAAGAAGAAGAAGAATTTATATAGAATATGATTTTATAAAATTCCTCTAATTACGTATTTGTTGAAATCTAAAGGAAATAGTGGGAAGGATAATGGGAGGGAAGGGAAAAGTATTTGAAATTACAACGGAAAATGGATCTGAGAAGAGAACGAGAACATAATTGAGCAATGAATGAGGAAGTGGAAGTATCCTTTAAAGTGGTGTAACCATTTTCCCTTTTGCGGAAGAAACAAAAGGCTTTTGTTTTGAGTTTTGGGTGGTTAAAAGATGGGAAGTTTCGGGAAAAGCATGATCATTTCTCCAAATTTTTAAAATTTAAAATATGCAAATTAGGGAAAAATCAGTTATTATTTTACGATAGTAATTATATTAATAATATTAATAATAATAATTTTAATAATAATAATAGTAACAATAATAATAATAATAATAATAATAATAATAATAATAATAATAATAATAATAATAATAATAATAATAATAATAATAATAATAATAATAATAATAATAATAGCAACTGAAAAATTTGAAAATTTGTTTGTTAACGACTTGCTCACATTACAAACCTTACTTTCATTCGGCCTATAAAATATTAGTTGCGATTAGATATGTACCGAATTTAGCATCAATCTTGATTTTGATTGCTTCACCAGTTGGTGAATTTTTAATGTTTAGTTCCCATTTTCTATTAGCAGGAATATATATAAAAATTTATGGTTCTTTTATATAGCTAAATCTCTTTTTAAAAGATTTATTTCTTTGCTGTTAAATATACGTTAATTCTTTTATAAAGGCTTATGTTAATTTGCCTTTTAATCCTTCTTCTTTTATTTTAAATAGGAAATGTCTGGTTTCTTTATTTCTATCTTTGTCACCTGTTCTCTTAGAACCTAATCGGCAGAATTCACTTTCTGCATTTGAGTTTAGCTTTACTTTTAGTTTTTCCTCTTTTATTTTTTACAATCGATTCTTTGCAATATTCATTCAGAGTTGATTCCGGCACTTTTCAGATCACACTGATGTTTTTTATTTGTTCCTGCTGGTTTTGTTTTTAAGATTCCTTGATTGTCTGTACCGTGCTTCGGATTTCGGATAAGTCGGGGTCCGAAAGGGATAACTCCTTTTTGATCAGTCTCTAATATAAGTATTATGGTTTTTAGATCTTCGATCTCTTGATTCTCTTATTGCCAAAAACTTGTCAATGAACTTCTTAAGAAAGCAGTTTCCTCTTCCCAGCTTTCTATTGTCAATTACATTTCTGTATTGACGATATCTGGAAAGGAGAGTAAAGTAGGGGAGTGGAGGTAAATAGGAGAGCATTTTCTGGACTGCCCGAGAAATTTTAATCAAAAGATGCTTCATCTTCAACGCGGGCTTTCCCTTTACTATTTTTATTGTTCTTATGCCTGTTTTTGCAAATAACATTTTTTCCCATTATTTTTCACTATTTCTGGTATTCATCATATTTATAACAAGCTATCCTAATACTTTGTTACGACACGTAAGTAAATATATACATTAATAAGATTGTTAATGGAGCGGGAATTTTAATTTAACGCATGAGAGATACAGAAAAACACGTCATAACTCTGCGAGAGTCAAACAAATGATAATAATAATGATAATAATAATAATAATAATAATAATAATAATAATAATAATAATAATAATAATAATAATAATAATAATAATAATAATAATAATATAATAATAGAAATAAAAATTATAATAATGATAGCAATAATTAATAATAATAATAATAATAATAATAATAATAATAATAATAATAATAAAATTATAATAATGATAACAATTATGATAATAATAATAATAATAATAATAATAATAATAATAATAATAATAATAATAATAATAATAATAATAATAATAATAATGATAGCAATGCATAATGCACTAACGACGAAAATTGATTTAGCAACTAAATCTAGCAACCTTACGATCATGTTATATTTATAAGCCTAAAAATCCTTGAACGTGACCCACATTCTTGACGGAAGGCATTTTTGAAGAAAATTTTCCAAATTCCAAATTTTAAATTTTTTTTTTTTTTTTTTGGATATGGATATGCATATTTTAACGAAATTGTACCCGGGGCCGGGGTCGGGGCCAGGGTCGGGGCCAGGGTCGGAGTCTCATCTAGTTTTTTATTTATTTATTTATTTATTTATTTATGATAAGCGGATCTCTTATGTTCAAATAAAAAAAAAATAAGTAAAAGTATTAAATAAATAAATTCGTAAGTTATAATATAAATAAAAGATAAAAAATTATTTCAATTTATATATATATATATATATATATATATATATATATATATATATATATATATATATATATATATATATATATATATATATATATATATATATATATATATATATATATATATATATATATATATATATATATATATATATATATATATATATATATATATATATATATATATATATATATATATTTACTATCGCTATTACAACAGACACTGCTTTTCTGAACTCTCTCGTCGCATACCTCCTCCATTGAGAAGAGCTCGTGCGACGCGCCTTTCTACGCAGTCTCATCCTTTCTCTGTCCAACACTCCGATCCCAGACTTACCCGCTGTGCTCAATCTTACATATACTCTACTGGTAAAGTCTGGAACACACTCCCTTCATCTGTTTTCCCAACATCCTTTGACTTGCATACTTTCAAACGCCGTTTATCTTGAAACGTCGGCCTCCATCGACCATGATATAGATCTTTCCCAACTCCGGTGGAATTTGGTAGGCCTCTGGCCTTCCCCTATCGGAGGATATATATATATATATATATATATATATATATATATATATATATATATATATATATATATATATATATATATATATATATATATATATATATATATATATATATATATATATATATATATATATATATATATATATATATATATATATATATATATATATATATATATATATATATATATATATATATATATATATATATATATATATATATATATATATATATATATATATAGGTTATTTATATAGGTTATTGTCTTAGGCCAAAGGCTTTATTTACTATTTTGCTAAATTAAGCACTCGTTCGAGCGTAGTTTTCATTGTTATTGTTATTGTTAATATAATATATATATATAGTTTTTGTTATTGTTCTTATTTCTTTTGGTCATTGTTTCTCCATATATATATATATATATATATATATATATATATATATATATATATATATATATATATATATATATATATATATATATATATATATATATATATATATATATATATATATATATATATATATATATATATATATATATATATATATATATAAAGAGCAGATATAAAATAGGGTAATAAAATAGTGGAGGGATTTAGAGAAAGGAATAAGATGTTTTGGAAGGAGGTGAATAAGGCAAGGAATAAAGGGGAGGTGAGAGGAGGAGGAATAAAAGGCTTAGACGGAGAAGTAAGACAGGAAGAAAAGGAGGTTGGAGCAAGATTTTTTTTTTTTTACAGATCGCCTCCACTCACGGGCAGAGCCCTTTTCAAGGAGGGGGCACACACAAGGGGGAAGAAAACTCATTCAAACACATACCTAACGCACATCCCTCAGGTGGGCACAAACGGAAGCCTTGAAGAGTGGAAGATTAAATACAGTAGGGAAAATAGAAGATGGAAGAGAGTTCCACAGAACAGAAGTGGCTGGGAAGAAGGAGGCTGATGGATGGAAGGAGGAAGATGGATGGAGTATTTTAGTAGGTTGTTAAATGTGAGGGGAGGTAGGAGTGTGGATGTGATGATGGATAGGGGAGGGATGGTGGATGAGTCTGAGGGAATAATCCTTATAGAAGAAATAGGTAAAGCTTTGAGGAAAGTGAAAAGAGGTAAATCTACGGGTTTGGATGGAATAAGTGGGGAAATGCTGTTGGAAGGGGGTGTGAGTGTGGTAGAGTGGATGTTAAGATTATTTAATTTATGTTTGACAACGGGTGTGGTACCACAAGATTGGCAGGATGCATGTGTGGTTCCTTTGTATAAAGGTAAAGGTGATAAGTTTGAGTGTGGGAGTTATAGGGGGATAAGTTTACTTAGCGTTGTGGGGAAAGTGTATGGAAGAATTTTACTGAATAGGGTAGGGATGGATGGGTTTCAGAGAAGGAAAGGGTTGTATGGATCAGGTTTTTACATTAAGAATGATTGAAGAGAAAAGTAAAGAGAAAAAGAAGGATGTGTACATGTGCTTTATGGATCTGGAAAAAGCTTACGATAGGGTAGACAGGAATAAGCTGTGGGAGGTCCTGAATGAGTATGATATTGAGGAGAAAGTACGGAAAGGTATAAGAGCTTTATATCGGAATAGAAGGGCATGTGTGAGAGTGAAGCAGAATGGAGACTGAGTTTTTTTTATGTAAATAATGGTCTGAGACAGGGTTGTGTAATGTCTCCGGGGTTATTTAATTTATTTATTAATAAAGTGGTTAGTAAAATGGATAGGGTAGGAAAAGGGGTGAGAATGAGGGAACATGATGGTATGTGGGATGCAAATGTGTTGATGTATGCGGATGATGTGGTACTTTTGGCTGAAACACATGAAAATTTGAAAGCATTGGTGGATGAGTTTGTAAAGGGTTGTGATGATTTGGGTATAAGAGTAAATGCAAGTACCCCCCATTGGGCATAACCCACGGTGTGATAGGATGGGCTAGACCATTCCGTTTCACTCCGTTGCTCTTTGGTTCGTTCCTTTTCACGTTTCATCTTCTCAGAGGGTTTCTAGTGTACCCTTGACTCACATTGGAGTGCCTATGCTCCACAACATTCCTACTTCTTCACATGGTTTCTACAAATTTACAAACGCTTACACTTACACTACCTATTGAATGAATTCAAAAATGGCAAAACATAAATCTGCCTCGGAGAATCCAAGAGGGGCGGATTCCAAAGATAGCCCCTCATCCACTCCTTCCCCCATCACCACTTGTGAGTTAGTGGCCTCCGGTGATGGGGTTAGTGCCACCAAGACCTCTATGCCGACTTGTCCTGGTGCACGGTCTTCGTTTTTCATTAATTTCTGCAACATTCGCGGTCTTTTTTCTAGTCTCCACTTTGTCGAACACCACCTCTCTTCTTCTAGACCTCATCTCTTGTTCTGAACTGAAACTCAGGTGTCTGAGGGCTCTGACAGCAAACCCTATTCTATTTCCTCCTACTGTCTCTATCCTCAATTTTCAGCCAAAGGCGGATGTTGCGCATATGTGCGCAATGATGTTGTCTGTTCTCATGTCTCTAATTTGGAGTCTTCGGAATTCTCTACTTTATGGCTTAAACTTTCTTGCAACTCTACAACTAAATTTATTTGTTCTGTCTACTTATCTCCTAACTCTACAGACTATCCAAAATTCTTCGACTATCTTAACTCCAAAATAGAACACATTCTTTCTTCTTCTCCTTTTTCCGAAATCATCATTTTAGGTGATTTCAATGTTCACCACCTCCAATGGCTTTCATCTAGTTCTCATGATCCAGCTGGTGAACTCGCCTTCCAATTTTCTATCCAGAACAACCTTGAGCAGTTAATGCATCTCCCTACCCGTATCCCTGACCGTCTTGGTGATGAACCCAACATACTTGACCTTTTTCTAACTTCTATTCCGTCTCCTTATACTGTTAAACTCTTTCCTCCTCTGGGTTCATCCGATCATCTTCTTATCTCCGTTTCTTGTCCTATCTCTTCAAGTCTTCCGCAAGAACGACCCCCGCCTTCGGCGAGGAGATGTTTCTGGCATTTCGGTGCCACCAACTGGTCTGACTTGCGGAGGTACTTTTCTGATTTTCCATGGAATGATTACTGTTTCCGTGGGAGGGGTCCCTCGGAATGTGCAGAGCGCATAACTGAGGTGATTCTCTCTGGCATGGAGGTGTACATTCCATATTCTTTCCCTTCCACTAAACCTAACAAACCTTGGTTTAACTCTGCTTGTTCTCGTGCTATCCACCACAGGGATGCTGCCTTCAGGGATTACCGTCGTCTTCAAACTCCAGAAACTCATGCAACTTATATTTCATCCCGGAATCGTGCAAAATCTATTCTTCGAGATACCAAAAACTCTTTTCTCCGTCGCAAATGCAATAATCTTTCTGGCTCCTCTTCCTCTCGCCCTTTCTGGCATTTTGCAAAAAATGTCAACTCTAACTTTGCTTCTTCCTCTTTCCCTCATCTACTATCTTCTGACGGTTCAACTGCCGTTTTGCCTTCTTCTAAAGCTGAACTCTTTGTTCAAACTTTTGCCTTAAATTCAACCTTAGACGATTCCGGAGCTGTTCCTCCTCCTTCAACCCAATCCAACTCATTTATGCCTAAAATTGTAATTTTTTCTAAGATGTCATTTCTGCTCTCTCTTGGCTTAACACTAAGAAGGCGTACGGTCCTGATAGTATTCCTCATGTGGTTCTCAAAACTTGCGCTTCCGAGCTTGCACCCTGCCTTGGTAAATTATTTCGTCTATGTCTTTCTACTTCAACCTTCCCTTCTTGCTGGAAACGTGCGCTCATTCAGCCTGTGCCGAAGAAGGGGGACCCCTCTCAACCCTCTAACTACCGTCCAATTTCTTTAACCTTAGTTCTTTCTAAAGTTTTCAAATCTATCCTTAACAGGAAGATTTGGAAACATCTCAATTCTTCTAATCTTATCTCTGATCGCCAGTATAGCTTTCGTAAGAAACGCTCTACTGGTGATCTCCTTTCCCTTCTCTCTGACTCTTGGTCCTCCGCTCTTCGTCATTTCGGTGAATCTTTTGCTGTGGCGCTGGACATATCGAAAGCTTTCGATAGAGTCTGGCACAAAGCTTTGATTTCCAAACTTCCCTCTTTCGGAATCTATCCTTCTCTCTGTGACCTTCTCTCTGATTTCCTTTCCGGTCGTTCTATAGCAGCTGTTGTAGACGGTCACCGTTCATCCTATAAATCTATTAATAGTGGTGTTTCTCAAGGATCTGTCCTATCCCCAACGCTTTTTCTGCTTTTCATTAATGACCTTCTCTCTATTACTTCATCTTCTATCCACTCCTATGCTGATGACTCCACCCTTCATTACTCTTTTCATTTTGAAAGACGCCCCTCCCAGCAACAGTTAATAGAGGCAAGGAGGGTGGCCTTGGAGCAACTAACCTCTGATCTATCTCTCATTTCAAATTGGGACAAAGAAAACATGGTCGTTTTCAATGCTTCAAAAACTCACTTCCTCCATCTCTCTACTCGACACAATCTTCCACACAACTACGATATCTTCTTCGAAAACACGCAACTCAAACCATCATCTCTCCTTAATATTCTAGGTGTTTCTTTTTTTTTTGTATTTTTCTGGAAAGATCACA
>SEYY01002340.1:15000-20000 GCA_009176605.1 Armadillidium nasatum | reverse complement strand
AAACATAGAATATGTTATAGAGAATTAGGTTAAAAATAATAGTTTGAAGAAAAACGAAATAAATATCCAAGAAACATGTGTATTGCATTAAAGAATAGAGTCATGAAATGAAAATTATATGAAGTAATATTAAGTAAATGTTATTTTCACTCGTATAAAATCCAAATTTTGGTATCGATTTATTATGCAATAAGGATTTTTATTATAAATACATGAAGTATTGTTATAGAATGACGTTGTAGATATTAAACATTTGGATCAGGTATGATAAAAACATAGTTATGCGGTAAAAGTAGCTAACCAAAAAACATAAAATGTCAGGATTTGTAGGGTTACGTAGTGACCAGTCACGTGGTTATGACTTCATAGGCACATGGTCTCCTTTAGAACGTTAGTTATAGTGAGTTAAAGTAAATAAGTATGAAAATGTAGTGAGTCAAAAACATGAAATATCAGGAATTGATTGAAAAAAATACAACCAACCACGTGGCTATAACGTCATAGACACATGAATATTTTGTATTAAGTTTCAGCAAATATAAAAAGCATGTTAAATATCGGGAAAAAAAATAGTTCCAAAAAATAGTTTCCAAAAGAAAAATAAAATAGTTGCACGGTTTATAATTAAGGTTAGGACTTGAAAGCAATACGTTCAAAGAAAAATGCATGACGTCACATGAATTTTTGATGGTGATGTTAAGGGGACCCTGAACTCACAGGAAATAAAGCTTTCAATGTTATGGAGCGAGTGCTTATTTAAAGATCTAACCCTTATCTATCATTATTTTGAGAAAGAAGAAAATCGATCGACCCTTTTTTTTTGGGGGGGGGACCCTACAGTCCTTGTATTTTTCCGACTTTTTTCACGAAATTTTTCGTAAAATATTTAATTTTCAAAATTTTCTTTTGCTTTTTCTTTTAAACGTTTGAGAACATTTGTAGCTCTCCGAAAAGGTATCAACCAATGACATACGCCGTGGCGTTACCAAATTCTTCTATGTTGAAGCAAGATAAAATTATAAATTTTTTTTTTTTGGTCAAATTTTGATATATTTATGATTACCCTAATAGAACCGCATTATTCTGGTCTATAAAACTACGTAGATATCTTCCTCCAACTATCTCTAGTTCATTTAAAAAAAGTTTGAAAGAAATCGATCGAGAAGTTTTTTTTTAGCAAATATTTTACTCGCACGAAAAAAAAAAAAAAAAAAAGGAGAAAACCACGCCCACAAAAGAGATCAAATTACAATGGATTTTTCCACAAGTTTGAGTGGTCATATCTCGAAAACTATTTGGAATTAGGAAAAACTAATTACAGATTTGGAATCAGCTTATTATTCTCTATTAACCTGTAAGAAAAAACAAAGATTTAAAATTAAAATTTCATTTTTTTTATAATTGCCAGATGTCGCTAATTTAAAGTCCAAATGACCTTGAACTGGCAAAGCTTTTTAAGGGAGACTATAACGAATTTTAAAAATCTAATTGCACATTTAGAATCAGAAGAGAATGTACTATAAAACCCCTGAAAAAAAGAAAAAAAAATTTAAAATTTTTTTTTCACTCTGAAGGGTGGGTCATTGAGTTCACGGTTTCCTTAAAAACATAAATTCCTATGAAAATAATAACTCGAATACACAGAAATAAAGAAAATGTATGACGTACAATATTTACATTCGTATTGGAAAATATGATGATTAAAATTTTAGTGAGCTATGGTGAATTAAGATATATTTTGAAAGATTTAGTTAAGAAAAGTATATAAGGTTCTATAAATTACACGTTAGAGAGATGATGAAAGTATTTGATGTCGAAGTGGTAAAAGTTTGACAGTATTTGGAGATTAAGGTAAATGACGGGATGATTATGTAATGAAATACATGTCAATATCTATAAATTACATGTTGGGAGTTGTCAGTATGTCTTTGATCATATTTTAATGATAAAAAATTTAGTGAACCATGGTAAGTTAAGATATATTTTGGGAGGATTATATAAGAAATATATGTATGGATCTATAAATTACATATTAGAGAGCTGATGATTTGTGTTCGACCTTGTCTAAATGTTAAAAGTCAGGTAGTATATGGAGATTAAGTTATACATTGGGGGGTGGGATTAGGGTATAAATTGAATGTTAAGTTATATATGTTGTGTATTAAAGAGAAATCAGTATATTTTTGATCATATCTTACGAAAAATTTAATTTGAATGTGGAGAATTAAGATAAATGTCTATGAGTTTATGCTGGATATTAATGTAAAGATCTATAATTTGTGTGCTAGATAGATGATGGAATGACTCTGCTCATGCCTTAGTGATAAAGTTAAGTCATTCTTGGAGAATCAAATTAAATGTTGAATTGTTTCGAGGTGAAAAATAAATGAAAAGTTTTATGACCTGCGTACCAGATGGATACGAGGATGACTTTGTTCGTACATTCAATGGAAAAGTTAGATTAAATACAGAGATTTAAGTTATATGTTGGAGGGATTACGGTATGAAGTGCATATAAAGGTTCAATAAATGGTGTGTTAGACTCACAGTTAGAGGGAAATAGGCATATCTTTGATCAAGTATGAATGATAGAAAGTAAAATGGGTTATTGAAAAATAAGATATATGATAAAAGATTTAGATAAGAAATTATGTGGGCCTCTATAAACTGGATGTTAGAGAGATGATGACATCCGTTCGAAGTGTTTAAAGTCAGGTAGTTTGTAGTACTTAAGTCACATCTTGGAGGGAATAGGGTATGAAATGAGTGTCAAGTTCTATAACATTGCTTGCTAATAGAAATGTCGGAATATCTTTGACCATACCTATGCGAAAAAATATAAGTTGAATATGAAGAATTTAGTTAAATGGCTATGTTTATGATGAATGTTAATATAAAGTTGTGTAATTTGTATGCTAGAAAGAAGATTCCATGTTTTTGTTCATGTCTTAATGATAACGTTGAGTTAACCGTGGAGAATCAAATTAAATGTTGAATAGTTTTGAGGTGAATAGTGAATGAAAATTTCTATGACTAGCATTACTTTGTTCATACATTCAATACAAAAGGTATTTTAAATACAGGGTTTTAAGTTATATATTGATGAGGTTTAGGGTGAAAATATATGTAAGTACAATAAAATATGTTAAAGAGATGGCTGTATGTCTTTGATCATGCTTTATTGATAAAAAGTTTAGCGTACTATGGTGAATTAAGATAAACATTGAAAGAATTTGAAAAGAAATGCATGTAATTTCCAATAAATTATGTGTTGGAGAGTGGATAAAATGTGTTTGATTATGTCAAAGTATAAAAAGTAAGACTATATAAGGAGATTAAGATTTAGGTTGAAGAGAATAGGGAATGAAATGTGTGCCAGAGAGATGTCTTTGATCATGCAAAAGTATTTAAAGTTAGATTGTATATTGAGTTTAAAAGTAAATGTTTTGGAACTTAGGGTTAGAAATGTATATGAAGGATCAATTAATTATATGCTATATATGTGACCATGGAGATTCAAATTATATATTGAATAGTTTTGGTTGAACAATGAGTGTAAAGTTATATAATTTGCATGTCAGATAGATACTAACAGGATTTTGTTCATGCATTATTGATAAAAGATAGTTCAATGTTTAGATTTATAATGCATGCTGAGAGACGTAGAGCAGAAACCTACACATTGTCTATGATAAGTCTTATAGAAATGTCTGAATTCAGTGAGAGAGTAGGAAAACAGTGTAAATGAAGACTTTCAGTTTGCGTTAGGGAGATATTTTGCGGGACAAATATATTTAGGGGGGCTGTTAATAGCTTTAAATGAGTGTGATGTGTTTGTTAGAAGTAATATACATGAATTTTGCTTTCATATGTCAAGTATAATAGTGTATGCAATGTTAAAATTTTAAACTAACTGATCTTAGTTGGTTACAATTGCTGTGTATGCGAACAAATGTGAATGTGTTTAGGTGAGTGAGTGAGTGGTCATCACTGAGTCCTTATACGTATTACGTACTTGATTTGTGTATGACTTGACTAAATGTTAAAAGTCAGGTTGTATATGGAGAGTAAGTTATATAATGGAGAAATAAAAAACAGAAAAATTGAAAAATAAAAATAAATACAAATAAATAAAATAAAAAGAAATAAAAAGAAAAAATACAGAAATGTTTGCTTAAGTTAAATAAAAAAATATCAAGTCAGGACTTGATTGCTAATAAGTAAATAAAAAAGGACGACTTCACAAAAAAAATATGGTCATGACGTCATAATATTTTTACGTTCGTATTTGAAAGTGGTAAAAATAAAATGTCTCGTGATGATGACGTCATGAATGTTTATGCACGCTTTCACGCGCCTCATTGCGTTATTCCGTGCGTACGTCTGAGGATTCAAAGTCACCTGATTTTGATGACTTCATAAGGAAAAAAATTGTTCTTCATAGTCACATGATTGCCCATACCATTGCGCATGCGTAGGTGACGTAATCACCGAGAGTGTCAACATCCTGATTGGGTCACGGCTATATCCGGATGTAACCAATGAAACATCATATGTTGTCTTACTCTCAGTGCCAGCTTCGCTGACACTGGCATTCCCCTCTTACCGAGTGGGTTACATGGCCTAGCAAGAATGCCACGTACTAGAGAGTGTTAGAAAAAATGTTAGAAAGTGTTAGAAAAGTTAGCATGACGTCAGAAGGTAAAGTGTGTGTATGTTATGTTTATGATATCATAGAATGAAACTACATTACAAAAAAATAGTTTCAGATAAGTTAACGGGTGATTATAATGAATGATTGTAAATCATGAATGAATGAAAAGTGAAGGGTTGAAACTTGGGACTGAGAAAAGAGGTAGCTCATGAAGCAACTGAGGGTCTGGATATGTGAAAATATAAAGGCTGTGAAGATCAAAAGTAAAGGTATAGGGATCTTAAAACGGAAAAATCTTGATACGAGAAGATGATGAAGTTGGGATATACAAAAGGAAAGTGTTAGA
>SEYY01002340.1:2500-10000 GCA_009176605.1 Armadillidium nasatum | reverse complement strand
ACGACAACATTGTGAAGATAACGCAAATATTGCATGAAAATCATCATTTTCATTAAAAATATTCGGAGAGTACCTCAATATTAGCAAAAGACAGTTTTTGAAAAGAATCCGACTTGCTAGGACCGGATCTGGCTCAATCTAGTGATTGGTTCTTTTTGCACAATAACGTTCCTTCTCATAATGCGGCTAGTGTTAGATTATTTCTCGCGAAGAAAAGTGTCACAGTACTTTAAAAAGCGAGCCTTATTCACCTGACCAGACTCCCGTAGACTATTTTCTATTTCCTAAACTTGAATTGCACGTGAAGGGGCGTCATTTCGAAAGTGTTGAGGATATTCAAACCAAAAAGATAGGTGAATTACAGAGATGTCCGCCTACAAACTTCTACAACGGCATTCGCCAGTTGTGCAACCGTGCCAAGAGGTGAATTGTTCAGGAGTCATGTTTGCTGAAGGTTAACAAGTAAAGCAAAACATTGCTTCGATTTAGAGATTACAATGACTGCAGTCCTAATATTTAGTAAGCGCACTGTATATATATATATATATATATATATATATATATATATATATATATATATATATATATATATATATATATATATATATATATATATATATATATATATATATATATATATATATATATATATATATATATATATATATATATATATATATATATATATATATATATATATATATATATATATATATATATATATATATATATATATATATATATATATATATATATATATATATATATATATATATATATATATATATATATATATATATATATATATGCTGCTTATATATTTTTATTTTATGTTTCCTATTGTGGGCAGAAGCCAATTTCCAATAATAGTTGGATAAATATCCCAAATTTGGTCGGTAAATCTCCCGATACACGGTGCTTAAAATTGTGCAAATTAAATAAATTTGGAAAAACAAATAAAAGAATTGCGTTCCAGACTTTACCAGTAGAGTACATGTAAGACTTAGATAGCGGTTAAATCTGAGGTTGGAGAGTTTGACACAAACCCTTCTCAATGGAGGAGGTATGCGTTGTAAGAGTTCAGAAGTGCAATGTCCGTTGTAATAACGATACTATAGTGAGAGTGCCGCAACATTTCGAAAGGCAGAAAGAGATTGGAGAGTTTGTAAGAGAAAAAGAATTTATAAGACGAAAAGCCCTAGATTCCACCTTTTCGAGAAGAGCTGAGTGCGTAGAACCACCTCAGATGTGTGAATCGTACTACATACAGGGGCGAATAACATCCCTATCAAGAACTAGCAGGATGTGTGGCGTAAAAAAAATCACCAAGGCGCTTCAGAGCACCCAACCTCTTAGAAGCTTGTTTAGAAAAAGAAGTAATGTGATCCTTCCAAGAAAGATCAAGAGAAAAAGAAGCACCAAGAATATTGAGGACAGATGAAGGTTTGAGTTGTGTTTTCGAAGAAGATGACATAGTTGTGTGGAAAGGTGTGTCTACTAGAGAGACTGAATAATTGATTTTTTTGATGCATTAAAAATGATAAATTTTTTTCCATAAAATATCCTTGAATATATATATATTCGGTTTTCAAATATTCTGTAGAACAAATATTTTATTATATTTTCTTTATAATAAAAACGAAATAAAAATTAAATCACAGCTCAAAAAAATTATGAAATTCGAGAATGAGCAAAATCCAAAAATTGATTTATAATAAAAAAATCTCTAAAAAAATTGTAAGATTCAAGAATAACGAAAATTCATATATCCATTTATATTAAAAAATTATATAATAAAATGACAAGTTGCGAAATTTGTAATATTAATATTAAAAATTTTAAAATTCATGAAAGTAGTAATAAGCATATTAGAAATACAAATCAATCAATTCTTAATATCAATTAATATAATGATAAAAACAAATTATGTTCATTGCGTTACAAAAGAATTATAAATCATAAAATTTATGAAAAGGGCATAAAACATCGAATAAATTTAATTAATTGTGATTATAAAAATTGTCGAGAAGGAATTTAAAGCAAATTTAAATCCTATTGTTATGCCAGTATAAATATAATTGATCAGGGGAATTTTATTAATAATATGATTAAAATGATAATTTTAAATTTTGATCATGAATTTTTTCACTAAGTCTTTTTCTTCACGTTGAATTGAATAAGAATTGACGAATGTCAATATTTAAAAATTTGTTCAACAGTTGAACTATGAGAAGCATAACTGATATGACTCAAATAAACTAGATCGTACCTGAAATGATTAATAAAATTGAATATAAAATAGGTAAATTTACAAAATAAAGATCAGTATGAAAAATAAATGAACTTCTAGATTTTGAAATAGAAGTAGAAAAATATATACCATTAAGAACATCGAAACTCCAGCCAAATATAAAAACTCAAAATTTGGATTGATCAACATTCAAAATAAAAATGAAAACGAATGTTTCAAATGGTGTATATCAAAATCAGATAGATTACATCAAGACAATTCAGGTAGATTATGAACAAAACTAAAAGAAATGTCTAAATTTTACAATTGGAAAGGGAAAAAAATTCTGGTTCAATTAAAATAAATTAGTAAATTTGAAAATCAAAATGATGTGTCAGTTAACGAATACGGATTAGTTGAAAAGAAATATTATATCCATTAAGAATTACAAAAGTTGAGGAAACTAAATATACTGATTTATTTTTGATCAAATGATGAAAATACATGTTATTTATTGCAGAAACATTAGAATCCATTCATAGATAAAAAGAATAAAGGGAAAACTTGTGCGGTCGATTATTAGATAATCATTTGCCGGAGCGTGGTATGCATACTCCAGTAAGAATGGAATTAGATAAAAATTCAATTGAATTTAAACTGTATTATAAATAATTCAGACATCTATTTGTTGTACCAAATCCTAATGAATCTTATATCATTAATTTACAAAAGCATTAACCAAAGCATTTGGTGTTGTTAAACGAAATATGATATAGATGAATATTGAAAGTTCAAAATGTATGAAGGAGAATTTACATCTAAAACGTTTGTAGAATATTTAATTTCAGAATCAAAAAGGATTTATAAATTTCTGAAAATTAATAAACCAATGAATTTAACTTCAGAAAAAATTAATCATAAAAATGCTAATCGATGTTTTGTTGATGAAAAAGAATATATTGAAACAGATTTCAAAGTAAGAAATCATAATCATTTAACGGGAAAATATAGAAGACCTGCCTCATAGAAGTTGTAATTTACAAATCAGAAATCCTAAATTTATTCCAGTAGTAATATACAATTCATCTAAATTCTTTAAAGAATTTGGACATACTGATGGGGAATTAAGAGCTAATCCTTAAACTAATGAAACTTATATAAGTTTCAATCAGTTTATAAAAGTTGATGAAATAATAAAACCAATAAATATGGCGTTGAGATTTATTAACAGTTTTAGATACATATCCTCATCTCAATCTAAATTAACATCAAATTTAAAGGATTAAACTTTTAAAAACTGATACAAATATTATCAAGACGAACAGTTTCAGCTACTAAAACATAAAGGAATTTATCCTTATAACTGGATGGATGATATATCAAAACTTAATCATAAAAAGTTACCGAGTACATGAACATTTTATAGTATTTTAAATAATGAACAAATATCGATTGAGGTTTATAAACACGCACAACATATTTGGAAAAAAATTTAATTGTAAAACGTTTAGAGATTACCATATGTTATATTTACAATCAGATACGTTATTATTGCTGGTGTGTTCCAAAGATTTTGGAAAACATGCTTAGACACTTGTAAATTAGATACAGCGTGCTATTTTACATCGCCAGGTTTGTCTTGGGATGCATTATTAAAGGAAACGAAGATAAAATTGGATTTGATTACAGACCCAGATATGTTGTAACCATTGAAAAAGGAATAAGTGATAGAATAAGCATAATAACTCATATATATATACAAAAGCAAATAATCTGTATGTTCAAAAATGTTGTAAGAAAAATAAACCGCATTGTTATATCACTTATTTAGATGCAAATAATTTATAAGGTTTTGCAATGTCACAGTATTTGCCTACGGGAAAATTTAAATGGATGGAAAACATTGGCTATATCGATGTTTTGGATATCAGTGATCTATCGAGAAAAGGTTATATTTTAAAAGTTGATTTAGAGTATCCAAAAGAATTACACGATTTACACAAAGATTATCCATTAGCTGCTGAAAATATTGGGTTACATAAAATTTCAAAGTTAGTTTCAAACTTGAATTATAAAGATAAATATATAATTCATTGCATAAATATAAAAAGTGTTTAAATTTACAATTGAAACTAACAAAAATATCAGAGCGATTCGAAGAAATCTTGTATTGATCCTAACACGAGAAAGAGAAATGAAGCGAAAAATGAATTTAAGAAAGACTTTTATAAATTAATGAACAACTTTGTGTTTGATAAGAAGATGGAAAATATAAGAAACAGAATCGGTAGTCAACTAGTTAAAACTGAAGATCAAGCTCAAAAATGAACAAATATACCAAATTTTGAATCATTATAAATATTTTCAGAAAATTTAATAACTAGTCATATGAAGAAAACTAAATTGAGATTTGGTAAATCTATCTATGCAGGAATGTCTATTCTAGAATTAAGTTAAACTTTAAAGAATGACTTTCATTATAATCATATGAAAAATGAGTAAATGAAAAAAGCATAATTATTGTTTATAGAAACAGATTCATTGTTATTATATGCGAGCGAATGATGTTTATAAAGATTTTAAAAAGAGAGTTCAATTGTTTGATACATTATTATCCAAAAGAGCATAAATTATATTAAGAAAAAATAAAAAGTTATTATGTAAAATAAAAGATAAAACAGCTGGAAAACCGATTACAGAATTTTTTGGACTTTGAGCCATATTATATACTTTTAAAACTGTTGAAAGATGAAGAAAGTAAAATGCTAAGGAGTAAATATAAACGTTATGAAACAAACGATTTGCGTTAATCAATATAAAAAAGTATTTTTTGATGATGAAACTCTATATAGAAAACTAAATTCAATACGAAGTAAAAAACAATTTGTATACTACATGGGTGAATAAAATAGCATTATCGATTACAGTCCCAGATATGTTTTTACCATTAAAAAAGGAATAAGAGGTGGAATAAGCACAATAACTCATAGCATGCAGAAGCAAAAAATCCGTAATGATAAATGGAGAACATTTGTCCTATTGTAAAGATAACACAAAGCATAATCAAAAACATCATTTATATAATATTGCCTTCAGCAATTTTTAGAGTTTTTATTATCGGAAAATCAGTATGTGGAAAAACGGATTTACTGTTGAGATCTTACATTTACCGAAGTGGCTAGTTTATGAAAATCTATGCGTATTCGGAAAAATTTTGCATCAACCTGAATTCAAAATTTAGCGTTTTTTCGATAAAGTATATAATAAAAATGAAATTCTTAAATTACTGAAGGTAGGAGAAGGAAATATTCATCCGTTTGTAAACGTATTATTTTTAAAGGAACGAAAACCGAAAAGTGAAGTAATCTACTTTGTAGGTTCTGAGAATATTCCAGATAAAATAAAGATGTGAAAAACAAGAAGAAAAATTTATTTGAATTCGATGATATTATAACTGATCAAAATCAAAGCAAAGCTGAAAATTTCTAAGCTAGAGGAAGAGATAATAATACAAGCTGCATTTGCATAACACAAAATTATTACAGATTTATTGGTCAAATCAAAAGATCTAATGCTACTGTTTTAATATTATTTCAACTCCATGTAAAAGAATTGATACATAAACACGGCGACTTTGTTCATATGAGATGGATTGGAAAGAATTTAAAGATTTCTGTAACCGTGTTTGGAAAGAATCATTTGATTATATTATAATAAATCAAGACTAAGCCCCGGATGAAGGAAAATACCAAGCAAATTTCAATCAGATCCACATTCCTGAAATGTTATTTTCCTCTTAAATAAATGTATATATACATACTACTCGAAAAGTTTATTAGAAAAATTTCATTGAGAAAAATTCAATAAACTTAACTCTGAAAATGAAAAATACATTAATGAATTGAAATTATTTTAAAAAAAAACATGGCTTCAGGATTACTAAATTCCATGTTGAAGAAACTTTCTTTGCCAGAAATGCATTTAAATTTGACTAATAATATTCCATCGCGAAATATTGATAACGGATCGTTTAATAACACGGGAAAATATTCGTATTGCGGTCCAGGAACGAAAGTACAGAAAAGGTTAAAAGAAAGATATAAAGGTATCAATAGTTTAGATAAGGCCTGTAAACAACATGATATAAAATTATTTTAAAAATAAATCTACCAAAGATAGAAATGCAGCGGATGATTTATTAGCAAGACAAGCTAGTGAAATTGCTTTAGATAATAATGAACCGGAGTACGTTAGAAAAGATGCAAGATTAGTAACAGGTGTCATGGGAATGAAATCGAGATTTGGAATGGGTTTATCAAAAAACGTAACAAATGAGCTCACGGAAGTGGGCTCAGAAAAATTAAAAGAAATATATTATAATCCTCAAACTGAATTTTGTTGGATAAACGACTTGGTACGAAAAAGTGGATTATATTCTAAGATAGTTACAGATTGGTTAAGTACGTCAGAATGTATATTAATTACATAAATCGATAAGACATAAATTTAAAACAAGAAGGTAATTGTTGACGATCAGTGGCAGGCTGATTTAGTAGACATGCAAAAATATAAAAGTCAGAATAAAAATATAAATTATATATTAACAATTATAGATGTATTCAGTAAATACGCTTGGGCTATTCCTATTAAAAAGAAAACTGGAAATGATATTTCGAAAGCATTTGAAAATATATTTAAAGAAAGAATTCCTAGAAAAATACACACAGATAAAGGACTTGAATTTATAAACAAACCAACTCAAGAACTATTCAAAAAACATGGAATACATTGGTTCGCTACAGAAAACGAAACGAAAGCTCAAGTAGTAGAAAGATTTAACAGAACATTAAAATCTAAAATGTGGAAGTATTTCACTCAAAACAAAACGAAGAAATGGATTGATATTCTTCCAGATTTAGTTAAAAATTATAATACAAGTAATCACAGAAGTATTAAAATGACTCCTGAACAAGGATCTCTCTCAAAAAATAGCAAATCTGTGTACGAAAATTTATTTCCTACTACTGAGACTAAACTTCAGACATCGAAATTTAAAACGGGTGATAGGGTGAGAATCAGCAGAAAATTCAAAGATTTTAGAAAAGGTTATCTTCCAAACTTCACAGAAGAAATATTTATAATTGCTGAAGTATTGAAAACAAATCCTGTAACTTATAAAATCAAAGACATGAATAATGAAGTGATAATCGGAAGTTTTTATGAACAAGAAATGGTGAAATATAAAAGCGAATTATATGAAGTTGAAAAAA
>SEYY01002338.1:37500-40800 GCA_009176605.1 Armadillidium nasatum | reverse complement strand
CTATCAGAACGTTCAGACATCTGAATTTCGGTCAAGAAGAAGAGAGGTGATGTTCAATAAAGTGGAAATTGGAATGAAGACCGTTGAATGTTGCAGAAATTAATGAAAAAAATAGACCGTGCACCGGAAAGCCGGCTGCAAATTCTTGGCACCAACCCCATCACCGGAGGCCACCAACTCCCAAGTGGTGATTGGATAAGGGGTGGATGAGGGGCTATCTTTGGAATCCGCCCCTCTTGGATTCTCCAAGGCTACCAAAGTCGACGCCATAAATGATTATTATTATTTTTTTTTTAATGTATGTGAATGAAATAGTGTTTACTGTGTGTAAAAGGAGATCCTACTCAGTGTAAAAGGAAGTGTACATGAGAGCAAAAAGTAGCGTACCATTGAGCACTAGGATGAGATGGGAAGTACCCTTAACTTCCTGTACACCCAATGGGGGTAATCTCAACGCCTCTGGATCGCCACTTCCCTCCCCCGTATATATATATATATATATATATTATATATAATATATATATATATATATATATATATATATATATATATATATATATATATATATATATATATATAATATATATATATATATAGATATATATATATATATATATATATATATATATATATATATATATATAATATACGGGGAGGGAAGTAGCGATCCAGAGGCGTTGAGATTACCCCCATTGGGTGTACAGGAAGTTAAGGGTACTTCCCATCTCATCCTAGTGCTCAATGGTACGCTACTTTTTGCTCTCATGTACACTTCCTTTTACACTGAGTAGGATCTCCTTTTACACACAGTAAACACTATTTCATTCACACATCCCTTAAAAAAAATTAACAGCCTTTACTAAAGTATCCGTAGAGTTATTTCCCATACAGATAGGAGACATCAATATATTAAGTCTTTTGAAATGAGTACGTTTATACTTTACATAAAGATTTTCATATTGATTGCATCTATAACTATAACTTTTAGAATTTTACTTAAACTTATTTATTTAATAAACGATATTTTACCGCCATATATTTATCTTTCAGCATACTTTTTAGCATACAGTGATGTCCTAACTGATATATTAAAAATACAAAAACACGCTTATCGACTGACATATTCACACCCTAATGTTTCTATGGTGTTTTACCCTAAGCAACATTCTAACCAACCCTAACCAAGCATAATCAACTATCTTTATTCTTACATTTTCAAGTTAACATATTTCAAATACGATGCAAGTATTTCATATAAAACATGAAAAATAGTAATCTGCATGTATTGCTATGTTACGATCTGTATTTTTATCAACATTAACTATTTTAAGCATTTTTAACATAATCGATTATCTAGACTTATACAACAAATATAGGAAATTCATCATTATAGACAGATTGAGGCATTGGACATCAGCACAAATTACATTAAAATTAAATAATTATACTAATACTCCAATAATTTTGATAGTAATTTATTTGATTCAAATTGAGAGTGTAGGTAAATACAAAGTTAATATTGTTTCGACATGTTTCACAAAATGTTTTTTATAAGTAATATACAAAACTCAGCATCACATCTCTTTCTCATGTTTCAAGAAACGAACATTTTATATTTTTCAAGCTAATATATTTTAATCTTTCCACTCCTAACCCCATAAACCTAGCAATTTGAAATCAACTGCCCTAACCAATGAAATCAATATTGTTTACCTAACCCTAATACAGTATGTCTTCGGATGATCATTTTTCTTTAATAAAGTAAGCTGCAGCATAAACATTATACCATTCGCCTATTTTTACGGAAAGCATAAATGTGACTTTAAAATATGTATTCATGACCAGTACATAATTCTCAGGGCTACCGTAATCATTTCTTTCTTTTGATATTGTTCATTCTCTTATATAACAGTGTTAGTAGGTACTCCCTCTGCTTCTTTTACTCCTCTCAACTTAGCGTCCAAGTCTTAAAGAATAAACATTATTTAACGAAGGTTCACTCATTCTAGCAGTTTATAGCTTGTTAACTTAATGAAAATATTGTTTCAGTGTCTACATATCAAAGACAGCTAACCTAACTAGGGGGAGGATGTAGCGCCATCCGAAGCGATGAAAGTACCCCCCACTGGGCTTAACCGTGGAGTGATAGGGTGGGCTAGACCTTCCCCTTTCGCTCCGTTGCCCTTTGGTTCGCTCCTTTTCGCGTTTCACCTTCTCAGAGGGTCTCTAGTGTACCCTCGTCCCACATGGGAGTGTCTATGCTCCCACTTCTCCTTCCCCCAACTCCCTTCTCACGTTCCTACAAATTTACAAGCGCTTACACCTACTTTACCTTTAATATGAAAAAGAAAAATGGCGAAGAGAAGAACTGCCTCGGAGATGCTACGAGGGGCGGCATCCAAAGAATGCCCCTCATCCACTCCTTCCCCCATCACCACTTGGGAGTTGGTGGCCTCCGGTGACGGGGTTGGTGCCACCAAGACCTCTATGCCGGCTTGCCCTGGTGCACGATCTTCTTTTTTCATAAACTTTTGCAACATTCGCGGTCTCTTTACTAATTTCCACTTTGTCGAACACCACCTCTCTTCTTCTAGACCTCATCTCTTATTCTTAACCGAAACTCAGGTGTCTGAGTGCTCTGACAAGAAGCCCTACTCTGTTTCCTCCTACTGTCTCTATTCTCAATTTTCATCCAAAGGCGGATGTTGCGCTTATGTGCGCAACGATGTTGTCTGTTCTCGTGTTTCTAATTTGGAGTCTTCTGAATTCTCTACTTTATGGCTTAAACTCTCTTGCAACTCTACAACTAAATTTATCTGTTCTGTCTACTTATCTCCTAACTCTACAGACTATCCAAAATTCTTCGACTATCTTAACTCCACAATAGAACACATTCTTTCTTCTTCTCCCTTCTCCGAAATCATCATATTAGGTGATTTCAATGTTCACCACCGCCAATGGCTTTCATCTAGTTCTCACGATCCAGCTGGTGAACTCGCCTTCCAATTTTCTATCCAGAACAACCTTGAGCAGTTGGTGCATCTCCCTACCCGTATCCCTGATCGCCTTGGTGATGAACCCAACATACTTGATCTTTTTCCTAACTTCTTATCCTTCTCCTTACACTGTTAAACTCTTTCCTCCTCTGGGTTCATCCGATCACCTTCTTATCTCTGTATCTTGTCCTGTCTCTTCAAGTCTTCCGCAAGAACGGCCCCCGCCTTCGGCGAGGAGACGTTTCTGGCATTTCGGTGCCACCAACTGGTCTGACTTGCGGTTGTACTTCTCTGATTTTCCATG
>SEYY01002338.1:15000-32500 GCA_009176605.1 Armadillidium nasatum | reverse complement strand
AAATAAGATTAGAAGAATTAAGGTGCTTAAAACTCTTCCTGTTAAGGATAGATTCGAAAACTTTAGAAAGAACGGAGGTTAAAAAAATGGAACGATAGTTAGAGGGTTGAGAGGGGTCTCCTCTCTTCGGCACACTCTGAATGAGCGCACGTTTCCAGCAAGAAAGGAAGGTTGAAGTAAATAGACATAGACGAAGTAGTGTACCAAGGAAGGGTACAAGCTCGGAAGCACAAGTTTTTAGAACCACAGGAAGGATACCATTAGGACCATACCCCTTCTTAGTATTAAGCTGAATGAGAGCAGAAATGACGTTTTTAGAATAAATTACAATTTTAGGCATAAATGAGTTTGAGGGGGTTGAAGGGGTAGGAACAGCTCCGGAATCGTCTAAGGTTGAATTAGAAGCAAAAGTTTGATCGAAGAGTTCAGCTTTAGTACCGTCAGCAGATACTAAAAGAGAGAAAGAGGAAGAGGCAAAGTTAGAGTTAACATTTTTTGCAAATTGTAAGAAAGGGCGAGAAAAAAGGAACCAGAAAGATTATTGCATTTGCAAGGAGAAAAACGTTTTTGATATCTCGAAAAATAAATTTTGAACGATTCAGGGATGAAATATATTTTGCCTGACTTTCTGGAGTTTGAAGACGACGGTAGTCCCTGAAGGCAGCATCCCTGCGACAGATAGCACGAGAACAAACAGAGTTAAACTAAGGTTTGTTTGTTTAATAGAAGGGAAAGAATATGGAATGTACGCCTCCATGCCAGAGAAAATCACCTCGGTTATGAGCTCTGCACACTCCAAGGGACCCCTTTGTTTGTTGGTCGGGCACGTAAACATTGGACAACTACCCAACCAAATCGACTCTATAACTAGGGTTGAATGAAAGCGAAGGCGAGTTTTTTTGGATTTTATTCTTTAACAGCAAAAATCTAAATCACTCCAGAGGTCCTTATAGCAATAATCCTTATAGCAATAAGTACAAGTACAAGATACTGACAAGGACCCAGTCTGGAGATTATAAAAAAAAGAAAATATAAATGATACAGCTTTTTCGTGAACAAAAAAAAATACATACATAAGTAAATACTCACATAATAATGATATACAGATACGTATGCATATATATAATATATATATAAAATAATTTAGTAACTAAAAATAAAAAGGAAAAATAAAAATGATTACACAATGGCGAAGGAACAAGCAAAACATAAAAACAAATAATGGTAACTAAAGAAAGCAATCGTTAAAACAGGTTACTTGGCAACTCATGTAGCTTCTATATTAAAGTAGTTCCGCGTATGAAAAATAAAAATAAAAATCATGAAATTTATGCTCTAATATTGTGGCATGCAGGAAATCCTCAAAATAAATAATATAGACAATAACGTAAAATCTTCATGAATAGATAATAGTGTAACAAAAATTAATGATGGTTTAGGAACGATTTATTAAAGCTGAGCACGCGGATTTTTTTCCTTTGCTAAATCAACACTAAGAAAAGTAAAATGGCTAGCTTAAGGATGCTTAAGGATGATAATAATAATAATAATATTATTAAAAGAAAGTAACAACAAAAAATGATATTAGGTTCTAACTGTATCTCTATTAATAAACGTACATATGTAAACACATGCGCCCGTACATGCGCAGATTCACCGTGTGTACCATACAGAACACACCGTACGTAATTCATGTGCAGACACACTTGCATGCGCACATGAAAAGATACACACATACATGCACACATACATATATATATATATATATATATATATATATATATATATATATATATATATATATATATATATATATATATATATATATATATATATATATATATATATATATATATATATATATATATATATATATATATATATATATATATATATATATATATATATATATATATATATATATATATATATATATATATATATATATATATATATATATATATATATATATATATATATATATAGTTAGATATTTGGGTGGCATAATTAAAAAATATGAAGTATGTATCCCACAAAACTCTTTCCGTAAGAAAAAAAACAAAATAAAATAAAAATATGAAATTCGTGCTCGTGCTCACCATACCTAGGGGTAACGTGATTTGCAAAAGAGATATAAGTGGAATCTTCTTTTTTCGCTAGAAACGATCTTGAAACATTCACAGGGCAAGCAGAAACGTATTTTGAAGCCGGTGGCTATGCTAGAAACACTAGAGAAAAGAGAAGGACAGGATAACAAAATATAAGTTTCCACCGACTTTCAAAAATAGCACTTATGAATAATTAAATGAATTTCTCTAGCAATCGAAAAATTCTTACCTGATAGAAAACAAAAGTTTGTCGTTGTGATGAATAAAAATTGAGTGCATGATAATGAGAAGTGGAACCAACAAAAGATGCTTGCGCTACGAACGACGTCGAGAACGGAAAAAAAACGCGCTTCCAAATTTTAAAACGTTTCACTCTCGCTATCCATCTAGTGATTTTCCGAGTGAAGAATGATTTTACAATGACGTCACTGCTGTTGCCTTGGCTACTATATATATATATATATATATATATATATATATATATATATATATATATATATATATATATATATATATATATATATATATATATATATATATATATATATATATATATATATATATATATATATATATATATATATATATATATATATATATATATATATATATGTATATATATATATATATATATATATATATATATATATATATATATATATATATATATATATATATATATACACATGTAGACCGAATATTTGCATTCGCATATGCGAATATTCACAGTGATTTTCAATATTCGCTTCTCATTATCATTCGCATTCGCGAATTTGCGAATAATTTTTTAAAAATTTAGCAGAGAAAATCTTTGCATTTTCAAAAAGTGCTTCTTCTTAATTCAATTTTCCTTAAAAACGAAACTCGCGATCATCTGATTTCCTCCATGTAAAATAAATTCATTTTGATGACTAATTGTCAATGTATGCCTTATGCTGTCATGCGTACACGCTATGCACTTTGTATGTATTTTTGATGTATCTGAGCATTAAGCATTTTTTTTCTTACACCAGCACTCACATATATATATATATATATATATATATATATATATATATATATATATATATATATATATATATATATATATATATATATATATATATATATATATATATATATATATATAGGGGGAGGGCGTAGCGCCTTCCGAAGCGATGCAAGTACCCCCCATTGGGCATAACCCACGGAGTGATAGGATGGGCTAGACCATTCCGTTTCACTCCGTTGCCTTTTGGTTCGCTCCTTTTCGCGTTTCATCTTCTCAGAGGGTCTCTAGTGTGCCCTTGACTCACATTGGAGTGCCTATGCTCCAACCTTCCTCCTTTTTCACATGTGTCCTACAATATTTACAAACTCTTACACTTACATTACCTATTAAATTAATCAAAAATGGCAAAACATAAACCTGCCTCGGAGAATCCAAGAGGGGCGGATTCCAAATATAGCCCCTCATCTATGATTCATAGATGATTCGTAGTTGGTGGCCTCCGGTGATGGGGTTGGCACCACCAAGACCTCTATGCCGGCTTGCCCAGGTGCACGGTCTTCATTTTTCATTAATTTCTGCAACATTCGCGGTCTTTTTTCTAATCTCCACTTTGTCGAACACCACCTCTCTTCTTCTAGACCTCATCTCTTGTTCTTAACTGAAACTCAGGTGTCTGAGTGCTCTGACAGCAAACCCTACTCTGTTTCCTCCTATTGTCTCTATCCTTAATTTTCAGCCAAAGGCGGATGTTGCGCATATGTGCGCAACGATGTTGTCTGTTCTCGTGTCTCTAATTTTGAGTCTTCTGAATTCTCAACTTTATGGCTCAAACTTTCTTGTAATTCTACAACTAAATTTATTTGTTCTGTCTACTTATCTCCTAACTCTACAGACTATCCAAAATTCTTCGACTATCTTAACTCCAAAATAGAACACATTCTTTCTTCTTCTCCTTTCTCTGAAATCATCATTTTAGGTGATTTCAATGTTCACCACCGCCAATGGCTTTCATCTAGTTCTCAAGATCCAGCTGGTGAACTCGCCTTCCAATTTTCTATCCACAACAACCTTGAGCAGTTGGTGCAACTCCCTACCCGTATCCCTGACCGTCTTGGTGATGAACTCAACATTCTAGACCTTTTTCTAACTTCTAATCCTTCTACTTATACTGTTAAACTCTTTCCTCCTCTGGGTTCATCCGATCATCTTCTTATCTCCGTATCTTGTCCTGTCTCTTCAAGTCTTCCGCAAGAACGGCCCCCACCATCGGCGAGGAGACGTTTCTGGCATTTCGGTGCCACTAACTGGTCTAACTTGCGGTCGTACTTTTCTGATTTTTCATGGAATGATTACTGTTTCCGTGGGAGGGGTCCCTCGGAGTGTGAAGAGCGCATAACTGTGGTGATTCTCTCTGGCATGGAGGCGTACATTCCATATTCTTTCCCTTCCACTAAACCTAATAAACCTTGGTTAAACTCTGCTTGTTCTCGTTCTATCCGCCGCAGGGATGCTGCCTTCAGAGACTACCGTCGTCTTCAAACTCCAGAATCTCATGAAACTTATATTTCATCCCGGAATCGTGCAAAATCTATTCTTCGAGATACTAAAAACTCTTTTCTCTGTCGCAAATGCAATAATCTTTCTGGCTCCTCTTCCTCTCGCCCTTTCTGGCATTTTGCAAAAAATGTCAACTCTAACTTTGCTTTTTCCTCTTTCCCTCATCTAGTATCTTCTGACGGTACAACTGCCGTTTTGCCTTCCTCTAAAGCTGAACTCTTTGCTCAAACTTTTGCCTTTAATTCAACCTTAGACGATTCCGGAGCTATTCCTACTCCTTCAACCCCCTCTAACTCATTTATGCCTAGTATTGTAATTTCTTCTAAAGACGTCACTTCTGCTCTCTCTGAGCTTAACACTAAGAAGGCGTACGGTCCTGATGGTATCCCTCCTGTGGTTCTCAAAACTTGTGCTTCCGAGCTTGCACCTTGCCTTGGTAAACTATTTCGTCTATGTCTTTCTACTTCAACCTTCCCTTCTTGCTGGAAACGTGCGCTCATTCAGCCTGTGCCGAAGAAGGGGGACCCCTCTCAGCCCTCTAACTATCGTCCTATTTCTTTAACCTCTGTTCTTTCTAAAGTTTTCGAATCTGTCCTTAACAGGAAGATTTGGAAACATCTCAATTCTTCTAATCTTATCTCAGATCGCCAGTATGGCTTTCGAAAGAAACGCTCTACTGGTGATCTCCTTTCCCTTCTCTCTGACTCTTGGTCCTCCTGCTCTTCGGCATTTCGGTGAATCTTTTGCTGTAGCGCTGGACATATCGAAAGCTTTCGATAGAGTCTGGCAAAAAGCTTTGATTTCCAAACTTCCCTCTTTCGGAATCTATCCTTCTCTCTGTGACCTTCTCTCTGATTTCCTTTCTGGTCGTTCTATAGCTGCTGTTGTAGACGGCCACCGTTCATCCTATAAATCTATTAATAGTGGTTATCCTCAAGGATCTGTCCTATCCCCAACACTTTTTCTGCTTTTCAATAATGACCTTCTCTCTATTACTTCATCTCCTATCCACTCCTATGATGATGACTCCACCCTTCATTACTCTTTTCATTTTGAAAGACGCCCCTCCCAGCAACAGTTAATTGAGTCAGGGAGGGTGGCCTTGGAGCAACTAACCTCTGATCTATCTCTCATTTCCAATTGGGGCAAAGAAAACATGGTCGTTTTCAAAGCCTCAAAAACTCAATTCCTCCATCTCTACTCTATACAATCTTCCACACAACTACGATATCTTCTTCGAAAACACGCAACTCAAATCTTAATCTCTCCTTAATATTCTCGGTGTTTCTTTTTCTCGTGATCTTTCTTGGAAAGATCACATTACCTCTCTTTCTAAACAAGCTTCTAAGAGGTTGGGTGTTCTGAGGCGCCTTCAATATTTCTTCACACCACCCCGGTTGCTTGCTCTGTATAGGAGTGTTGTTCGCCCCTGTATGGAGTATGCGTCACACATCTGGGGTGGTTCCACACACACAGCTCTCCTGGAAAAGGTGGAGTCTAGAGCTTTTCGCCTTATCAATTCTCCTGCTCTCACTAATTCTCTCCAATCTCTTTCTGCCCGTCGAAATGTTGTGTCACTCTCTCTATATTATCGCTATTACAATGGACACTGCTCTTCTGAACTCTCTCGTCGCATACCTCCTCCATTAAGAAGGGCTCGTGCGACTCGTCTTTCTACACAGTCTCATCCTTTCTCTGTCCAACTCTCTGACCCCAGACTTAAACTCTATGCTCAATCTTACATGTACTCTACTGGTAAAGTCTGGAACACACTTCCTTCATCTATTTTCCCAACTACCTATGACTTAGGCACCTTTAAACGCCGTGTATCAGGTCATGTCGGCCTTTAATTTGACCATGTTTCCGACTTTCCTCCCAACTCTGGTGGAACAATGGTAGGCCTCTGGCCTTTGCCCACCAGAGGAGAAATAAAAAAATAAAAAAATAAATATATATATATATATATATATATATTATATATATATATATATATATATATATATATATATATATATATATATATATATATATATCCTCCGGTAGGCAAAGGCCGGAAGTCAATCAATTTCCATTGGAGTTGGGGAACATCATATCTTTACCATAAAATTCAGACACGCCAGATGCACTGCGTTTGAATGTATGCAAGTCAAAGGAAGTTGAGAAGGCAGATAAAGAGAGTGTGTAAGATTGAGCATAGCTGTTAAGTCTGGTTTTAGAGTTGAACAGAGAAAAGATGATGAGAATGTGTAGAAAAACGTGTCGCATGAGCTCTTTTTAAAGGAGGAGGTGTTCGGCATTAAATTTCAGAAGAACCATGTCCATTGTAATAGCGAAAGTATAGAGAGAGTGACACAATAATTCGATGGGCAGAAAAAGACTGGAGAGAATTAGTGAGAACCGAAGAGTTGATGAGACAAAAAGCCCTAGACTTAACCTTCCTAAGGAAAGCTGTATAAGTGAAACCACCACAGATATGTTACTCATATTCCATACAGGGGCTCACAACTCTCCTATAGAGAGCAAGTAACTGGGGTGGCTTGAAGAAATAAAAAAAGGCCCCTCAGAACACCCAACCTCATAGAACCTTGTTTAGAAAGAGAAGTTATGTGACCTTTCTAAGAAAGAACACGAGAAAAAGAAATACCGAGAGTACTGAAAAACTAAGTTTATGAGGCATTGAAAACGACCATGTTTCCCTGCCCCAATTTTAAATACATGAAAGGTCAGAGGTTAGTTACTTCAATGCTACCCTCCTTGCGTCTATTAACTGCCGTTGGGAGGGACGTTTTTTAAAATGAAGGAGTAATGAAGGGTGGAGTCATCGGCATAGGAGTAGATAGGAGATGAGGTAATAGAGAGAATGTCATTAGTGAAAAGTAGGAAAAGTTTTCGGAATACGACAGAACCCTGGGGAACACCACTATTAATAGATATAAAAGATGAACAGTGGCCGTCTACAACAGCTGCTATAGAATGACCAGAAAGGAAATCAGATAGAAGGTCGCAAATATAAGGAATAGGAGAGAACGGAGGTTAAAGAAATGGGACGGTAGTTAGAAGGTTGATATGGATCCCCCCTTCTTCTGCACAGGCTGAATGAGCGTACGTTTCCTGCAAGAAGGAAAGGTTGCAATAGAAAGACTGAGACGAAATATTTTTCCAAGGTAGGGTGTATGCTCGGAAGCACAAGTTTTGAGAACTTCAAGAGGAATATCATCAGGACCACCAGGACAGAGGTGTTCACCTCCAGTGCAATTTGAAATTATTTCGATATTATTTCTAGTGATAGTGTCAAATGTAAAATTTGCAAATGTAATTATTCTGGAAAAGGAAGAACAATATCTGAGTTAACTAACCATTCGTCCAGCAAACATCCAGATAAATTAAAAGCTCTAGGAAGAGTGGAGGAGGAAAGAAATGAGAGTGAAAAAATAAAACTATCTCCATCAGAAGTTTCAAAAATAAACAGATTACTCTGAAAATATTTGCAGAAAAGAGAAAGTTATGGGATGTAAGTGATGAAGGAGAAAAAAGTGTGGATAGGAAAATGTCAGAACTGTTTTTTATGGATAATCTTCCCTTTTCTCGCTTGGAATATATTTCATTTGTGTGACTGTTCCAAGAGGTAGCTCCACAGTATCCATTGTATCAAAGAAAATATTACAGATATGTCATTAAAACATTAAAAATTTAAAAGATTATAAAATATTATTAAATTTTTAATGGCTAAACTCTTACAATAGAAAACATTTAATAAACTATGTATGTTTAAAATAAACAAGGGGCGTGATATCATAAAGAATATTCGCATTCGCATTCACATTTGCGAATATTAAAATAAAATATTCGCATATACATTTGCATTCGTGAATAGGAAATTTGACCTTCAGTCCACCTCTCTCTCTCTCTCTCTCTCTCTCTCTCTCTCTCTCTATATCTATATATATATATATATATATATATATATATATATATATATATATATATATATATATATATATATATATATATATATATATATTTTATATATATTATTTAAACCATAAAAGAAGAAGAAAAACTGCCACAGGTGTTTCAACAATCAGTCATTTTTTAAACCTGTGAAGAGATAAAAACGATGTCAAAAACACATGAATAATTAATTGTTGTAATTCATGACCTGTTTCTCTTACATTTTAATTAAGAAAAATCGTTTATATCATATATATATATATATATATATATATATATATATATATATATATATATATATATATATATATATATATATATATATATATATATATATATATATATATATATATATATATTATATATATATATATCATATATATATATATATATATATATATATATATATATATATATATATATATATATATATATATATATATATATATATATATATATATATATATATATATATATATATATATATATATATATATATATATATATATATATATATATATATATATATATATATATATATTATATATATATATATATATATAAAATATATATATTATATTATATATATATATATATATATTATATATTATATATATATATATATATATATATATATATATATATATATATATATATATATATATATATATATATATATATATATATATATATATATATATATATATATTAATTGGGATTCATGGGGATCTAGTGGTTAAATACTAGCATATACAGAGTATTGCTGGTTCAATCCTATATTGTGCATGCATAAATATAAACATTATGTATATTTTTAGCCTGTGTCGTTCTGGTTCAAATGTTTGTAATTTAAGATGAACATTTGAGGTTTTGTTCACTTAGACGTGCTCTTTTCAAAAATGGATCGAAAATGTTCTATCTGTCCAGGAAGTGTTCCTTTTTTTACCTTAAAGTTAACGAAAATCGGTTAATAAAACGAAATATCTTACTAGTCATTTAAAGTAAATTTTCAAACAATACTTGCTACAAAAATTACAAGCATAGTGTTCTATCGCCTTTATTCTATGTTGGTGCAGAAAATTCCTGTTTTGATTCAAATAATAGCATAAATTACTTTGATTTTAATACTGCACGAATACATCCATCTCTTGCATCTGTTCTATGTACCATGCCAGATGCTTCGGTCACCAGTTTTACACATCTTCCCACTCCCCGTGAGTGGCACGGTATGGTGATATATAAAGTTATTAAGCTCTTCATCAGACAGTTTTCGTGCCAGAGATGACTCGAACCGGAACTTATTTATAAGAGGCAACAGGTCTTTCAGTATTTGACAACTGTCAGTGATGTGTGGTGGACAAAATTCTCTGATATAATGTTGACTTGGACCTGGTTATTACCTTATTGTCTTGATTGTATCGATAGTAAACTTTCTGTTTTCTTCATCATCGTCTGCTTACATTGCAGGAGCATATTTTCTTGGTAAGCCCAGTGGCCTTTTCTTTTAATGACAGGCAATGTTATACTGGCAATGTCTGGTGATAGCTGTCTTTGGATTTTGATCTGTTGCAGCAAATGTTTTAGACCATCAGCGAATCTGGGTCTGCATTTTATTCGAAACCACATTGGTTAATAGCAAACCACAACAAACTTCCCCAATGACTGCAATTCTGCAGCAGGTTGTGCTGTTGATATGTAGAGTCAAGAAATTCTACTGGCAGTAGTATCCCACCTTGCCAATGATATATTCCCAGGGTTTTCGTGCATTAGATCCTCAGTAACGACATCAGTTCTTATAGCTGTTAAAATTCTGAAGAGGCATTCCTCAATTTTACTATTGTCGTCTATGCAAACATCAGGAAGTGGGTCACCTTCTGAGATGTTTTGGAAAACTTCAAGTGAATGGGTCTTACATGTAGTTAGAGCTTTTCCAACAGGTCCTTTCCACTGAGTGAGACTTTTACTGGGACCTATGAGCTTTTTACACAGATGACTGCATATGAACCACTTCAGAGGTCTATCTATCTGCTGCTCTAAGAGATGAATTGCTCCATCACTAGGTCTAGTGTTGACAAGTGTGCTGTCAACTCCAACTGCAATGATGCTGTCAGCAATTCTCATGTCTGATAGTGCTCCATGCAGCCCATATGCAATAGCCTTACCTGTCACTCTGTCCACAGTAATGTGTTGAAGGTAGACAGTTAAAGGTTCACCAACCACGACATAGTGATCTTCTACCTTTTTACTGCTGTACCACTTACTGCCTTTCTTTTCCATGATCAGACTGCTGTCTTTCCTGCCATAAAAACACTGCAACTATTCCCAATTCTTCTTCCGGTGTTGTTTTTGTTAGGCCTTTTCTTAGCTTTTCTCGTGCTCTCCCGATTTTCTTAAGATCTATAACATTGGTCTAGTCATCTGCACTGACAACACCATAGTCAACTAGTGCCGCAGTACCTAAAGCTGCTGCTGCTCTGTTTGACACTCCATACCTCTCTGTCTCAAGTGCAATGGTAGGGATTTGTGTTGTGTTCCGATAAGCACCAAGAGTAACGAAGGTATACTTTCTATCCCCTCATGATCAGGTGATGAAGCTGAATCTTCAATGGCAGTAGTGTCTCCAGACAGCACGGGCATTCCTGCTCGAATCTTCTTTTCTTCTCATCGGCTACTCTTTCTTCCATACAAGACTTTATTGCAGAACTCTTGTTCATCATTTCAGTTACAGTTTTGTCTACTCTGCCAATTGGATTCTGCGAACTGTTCTTTGGTCAACTAAAAAGTCTATTTCTAGAGCTGGAATTTTCATTTCTTTTACACAGTTACATGCAAGCAGATCATTTCATTGACATTCAGCAATGTTAAGCAATTCATTTAAACTGCTTGCTTTCCTCCACACTAATACCATGCTTTAATGCTTTAGACTCTTCGTCCATTAGTCTCATCAGCTTTGTTTTAACGTTTTTAAGGGCTGTGGTGGAATCCCAGCTTGAATCCACAGTCAAAAAGAGCCTCACTTAACTGGGGAATGACATTCTTATTGCTGGAATACTTACGTTCCTTCAAGAAAAGAAAATGTCTTGCAATATGGAGACGCGTAGAAAGTTTACTAGTTGGCAATTCTTGAGGAGGAAGCCAAACACATTATGACTTGCTGCCTTCCGTGTTATCATTTGATCCATGCTAGTACCTGAAATGTAAAAAAGAAATATATAAATTGCATTCAACTAATTTAAGGAATAAATGAACATTGTTCAATGTTCATTTATTCCCAAAATATTTTGTTCATTGAACAATTCAGAACGGCCATTTTTACCAATTTTTCCGATTTTTGAGGTCAAAAAGAGGTGTCATGGAAAAAAATTTTAATCGAATTTTTTGAATATCCTCATGGGCGAAAACAAAACTTTAGATGTGCAAGAAAATCGATTTAGACGACACGGCCTAATGTGTATTTATATATCTGTGATGATGTACATAACATGCATTATGATGGACCTTGTTTGTATGTTTGATATTGATATTGATATTGATCTAGGGCAGAACAGGCTTAGCAAGCTGCTGCCTGAAATTGAATCTGCTCGTAAAACTCTGGAATCAGCTTCGGAAACTCGTCGGTACATAAAATACCAAAGTTATGACGTATGCTGATCCCGCTGGCATGCTGAGCCATTCCTTGGAGCGGAAGTATATATATATATATATATATATATATATATATATATATATATATATATATATATATATATATTATATATATAAATTCATTTAAAAATTTAAAATTTGTAAAAAAAAAAAAAAAAAAAAAAAAAAATATAATATTTTTTTCTCCAAAAATTTAAAAGAAAAAGGAAAAATTAAAAGTGTTAGTGAATTCTACGTGTATGTGTGACTGTATAATATATATATATATATATATATATATATATATATATATATATATATATATATATATATATATATATATATATATATATATATATATATATATATATATATATATATGTATATATGTGTGTGGGTACGAAAATATATATATTTTATGAAAGACAGAAATGATTTTCTATTTATTTACACTGATTATAGTTTTTGTTTTTCTAAAGTGCTTTTAATTTGAAATGTTTATACCTTATATTTTATTGTATATATTCAGACTATATTTAATATTGTTAGTGTTTTTATATTTTTATGTTTTATATTTTAGCGTTTTTATATTTTTAGTGTTATATTTTTAGTATTTTAGGTTTTATTAGTGATAATAATTGGTGAAATTATCACATTTTTTTTAGTGAAGTGGAAATATTTAGAGAAGTTCAAAATGTTAAGAGTGCTTATAATATAAATGTATATTTTTAGGTTGTATTTTATATTTATCTTTATAATTTTAGACCATATTCTATAATTTATTTCATATTTTTATTGCTCTTTATATTTTTATATTTTATTAGCGGTAATAATTACCAGATTTTCGAAGTTGGGGAACGTGCGAGTTGTGGTTGTTTTCTGGTTGGGTTGACAGGTGGTTAATTTAGTACAGGGGTAGATGCCTCAAGGAATTGGTAGTATTCTCAGGAAGTGGAACCAATCACAAAAGCGGTGAGAGCCGGTGAGTTAGAAATCGAAATGATGGCCGAAATGAGGGCAGCTTCTGGGAACGTTAAATGTAAGAGGAGTGAATAAAAAGAGAAATGAGAAGAAGTAGGAATAATAATGAAGGAAAAGGGTTTTGATGTGTTGGCATTGACAGAAACAAAATTTAAGGATGAAAGGGAAGTTTCATTTGGTATGAACAAAGAGATATGCGCCAGAGTAAATGTGAGGGTTAATGTGTCAGTGGTTATGAAAGATAAGTGGTGGAGGTGTGTAAAAGGGAGTGCTAGTTTAGGAGCCATAATAGTCTGGGTACAATTAAGGTTACGGAGGGAGTATTTGGAATTTATATGTGCTTATGCACCGGTTGTGGGAGCAAATGAAAGGGAGAGAGAAGCATTCTAAGAGAGTTTGAGTGAATGTGTGGGAAGGTTTGATAATAAAGATCGTATATGTTTTGTTGGGCGACTTAATGCGAGAGTGGGAAATAGAAGTGTTAAAGGATAGTAGAATACTTTGAGGAAGAAAGTGTAAATGAAAATGGGACCGAATTAATTGAAATGTGTGCAGTAAGAGTCATGATGATTTGAAATACCTGGTTTATGAAAAAAGATATTCACAAGTATATCTGGGTGAGTGAGGTGAATTGAGAGAAGAGACTTTTATTACGTTTGTGTGAGGTGGGAAAGGATTAGTAGGTTATTAGATGTAAATGTATTAAAGGGAGAGGCTATGGTTATATTGGACCATTATTTAGTAGTGGCAATGGACGAGGTTAAAGAAGATTGTGGGAGAGGGAAAGTGAGGAAGAGAATGGAGGAGGTGGTACGAGTGGAAAGATTAGAAGAAGAAGAGAAAAGAGGACATTACAAATAAGGGATAAGACAGAAGTGGAGGAAGATAATGAGTGAGGTGGAGGGTGTGGAAGAAAAATAGAATAAATTGAAAAAAAAATTTAATGGAGGTTGCGTGAGGGGTGTGTAGGGTGAAGAAAATAGAGAATGGAAAACGGAAAGAGAGTGAATGGTAAAATGAAGAGTTGGGGAATATGGTGGGAAGTAAGACGGATGCCTTTAACAGGTATCTTGGTACAAAGGAGGCTATGGATTGGGAGGAATATAGAGAGAGGTGTAGAGAGGTGAAAAGAGAATTTAAGAGGGCATACAGGAAAATGGAAGAGGAGTGGGGCAGAACTTTAACAGAAATTTAAGAGAAATTAAAAGTTTGAGAGGGGAAGACAAGAGATCTTACAGGGAGAGAATTAAGTTGGAGAGAGATGGAAAATGAACGGAGGAAGTGAGATTAGAAAAGGGGGAGAGGTGGGTAATAATCGGTAGGAAGTTAGTGGGGAAGAGGGAGAAATATTAGTAGGAAGGAGGTGGAAGTAGTGATAAGAAAGATAAAGGAAAAAAAATTCGCAGGAATGGATGGTATATATGGAGAGATGATAAAAGAAGGATATGGAGAGGTGATTGACTGGTTGGTCAGAATGTTTAATGGGTGTTGGAAAGAAGAGAGAGTGCCTCAAGAACAGCAGGACACTTGCACTGTACTTATACAAAGGAAAAGGTGATAAGATGGTGTATAAAAATTATAGGGAGATTAGCCTGGTGAGTGTGATAGGGAAGATATATGGGAAGGTATTAATGACAAGAATGAAAGAATTGATAATTGAGGGAGTGGGTGAGGGACAAGGGGTTTTAAAAGAGGGTAGGGAATTTGTGGATCAGGTGTTCACACTGAGAATGATTAGTGAGAAATTCCGTGAAAAAGATAAAATGGGATATATATGTCATATGGATTTGGAAAGTTGAAGTTGTTTGAAATACTAATGTAAAGGGAGTTGAAAGGGATTAAAGCTTTCTTTGAGAATTTTAGATGAAGGTTGAGGGTGAAGAGGGAATTTTCAGATTGGTTTAGTATAGGAGGGGGATTGAGACAGGGGTTTTTAATGTCGGCCCTGTTATTTATTCTATTGATGGATAGTGTAGATAGAGAAAGGGAGAAAGATAGGAAGGGCATTAGGTTGAGAAGTGTGGAGGGTGAATGGGAGGTGAATATTTTACTTTTCGCAGATGATGAGGTGTCGTTGGAAGAATCTTAAGAAAAGTTGGGGATATTGGTGAGAGAATATGTAAGGAAATGTGCGATCATGGGGTTGAAAGTCAATCCAAAGAAAAATAAAATTAAGATTTTTGGAAGTGGAAATGAGGAAATGTAGGTAAAGTATTGGGGGTTGTAGAGGTGGGGGGGAAATAAATTTGAGGAGGTGGATGATTCAAATATTTGGGTATGTTGGTGGAAGGTAAATGCGAGACGGAAAAGGAAATAAAGAATAGAGTTGTAGAAGGAATGAAAATGTTTGGGGGCTTAACTAATTAAGGGACGCATGGATGAATGGGAAAATTTCAAAAGAAATAAGGGTAAGAATGTTTGAGTGTAGATATTTGCCTTCTATAATGTATGGGTGTGAAACATGGATGATAAATACACGGGTGAGGAAAAGTTTGAATGTTTTTGAGATGAAGGTATTGAGAGCGATATTTAGTTTGAGAAGAGTAAATAGTATAAGAAACGAATGAATATGGAGATGTGTGGATGGAAGAGAGGTGTAGTGGATAGAGCGGAGGAGGGTGTACTAAGATAGTTTGGACATATGTGTAGAATGAATGAGGACGGGATAGGGGACAGGGCCCTTAGATTTGAGGTGGAAGGGGGTAGGGGGAGAGGAAGGCCGAAGCGGAAATGAAGGGAAGGAGTGAGAAAAACTTTGGGTGGAAGGAATGTGAGTTTAGAAGATGGCATTAGACTTGCGGATGACAGGTGATAAGTGAAAGAAAATATATATATATATATATATATATATATATATATATATATATATATATATATATATATATATATATATATATATATATATATATATATATATATATATATATATTTATAACTGCTCCTAGGAAGGGTCTAAGACTCTGTCAGCGGGACCAGCACTCTTCTCTATTCCCTACTGTCTTCTAGCACTTTCACCTCCATCAGTTCTTGCATAGACGCCATTCTGTGTCTTCTCAAAGATTCTTCCACTGAGTCCTTCCACCTCTTCCTAGGTCTTCCTTTCTGTCTTGCTCCTTCCGGCTTCCACTCCCACCTCCTCTTGGCTACTCTCCCCTCCTGCATCCTCTCCAAGTGTCTCCACCACCTTAATCTGGCTATGTCCATTTTATTAAGCATAGCCTTCACACCGACCTCCTCTCTTATTCTTTCGTTTCTCAAGCTGTCTCTCCTTGTATTTCCTATTCTCGTTCTTAATACATCCATCTCCGCCGATTGTATTCTACTCTCCTCTCTTCTCGTCATACTCCATGTCTCCGCTCTATAAAGAATGATTGGGGTTAAAACACTTCCAAAAATCACTGTTTTTACCTCCACTCTCACTTTTTTATCTTTCAGTATGGGATACACTGCTCTTAAAGCTCTTCCTCCTCCTCCATATTGAACTTTCGTATTTGTGATTTCTTGCGAATTCACTCCATCTCTTCCGAATATGCATTCCAAATACATATATCTCTCCACTTTCTCTGTCTTAATTCCATCTATTATTATCCTCACCTCATCTTCTCCCACCTCTCTGCCGACTTCCATGATCTCCATCTTTTCTATATTCATATTTAGACCTGCCTCTCTGAGCCTATTCGCAAAACTTATCATCACATCTCTCAGCTTATCCCCTCCTCACTCCAACATGGTAAATGGTCTGCGAATGTTAGGTCTTGTATATCTTCCTTCACCTTTCTTATAAGCACATCCAAATATCCTATATATAGAATTGGTGACATCACGCTTCCTTGTTTTACACCAGTTTTCACCTCAAACCATTCCTTATTCTCATATTCTGTTGTTGCATTCTATTTGTTATTCTTATACGAACATTCTACAGCCATTCTTAGCTTTTTATTCACTGCGTACTCCCTCTCCAGCACCCTCCACAGTATCTCCCTTAACACCGGGTCGATGACTTTTCTCAAATCTGTTCCTACTGTATCCATGTTGTTCTTCCCCCAATTTTGGTTCCACTACAATTTTCAGCCTTCTCTCCAATATTCTCTGGTATGTTTTTGTTAAGTGGATCAATAATATTATCCCTCTATAATTGTTGCAGACTCCTGTATCTCCTTTTCTTTATATATCGGAACCACAATTGCCTTTCCAAAGCCCTCCGGAACTTCGCTCTCGTTCCAACATCTATTCAATTTATTCAACATTTCTTCTTTCATTTTCTTTCCTCCTCTTTAATTAGACCTAT
>SEYY01002338.1:5000-10000 GCA_009176605.1 Armadillidium nasatum | reverse complement strand
AGTCGGTTAAACTTACACCAAGAATAGATGCTACATATTTTCTGGTCCATAAATAGTGTTAACAAATCCAAAGATTCAGACTCTGCCAGGAAAGTAATATTTATCTGCATACATATTGCCTTGATATTAGTTAAAAAGTTTAAGTCATTAGTGCAAATACTGAATAGTGTTGGGCCAAAGCAACTACCCTGTGGCACTCCTGCGGTTACAGAAACTGTTCTGATACTTAGGTTTAATCTCATACAGTCATAAGAAATTCCTCATATGACATATCTATGTAATTTATTTAATAATATGTCGTGATCCTTAGCTTTACTAAAGTCTACAAATGTTCCAATTACGTAAGTCTTATTAGCATAGGTATTTAATGGATTAATACTGCTCAAAACAATTCCTTGTGAGGTGTCTCTATTCTTTGTAAATCCAAACTGATTGTGCCAGAAAATCTTTTCCATAAAATAAAATAATTGTAAAACCTTATATTATATAAGCATTTCCATTATATTCAAAATAAAGATAGGCCAATGGTTCTGTTGCAAGGAGTCATCACCACTTATAAACTGAGCCAACCTGGCACATTTTAATATATCAAGGAATGCATCATGATGTACAAACAAATTAAATAATGCTTCAATTATCACTTAAATATGATCCGAAAAACGTTTTATAAATTTTGTATGCAAATCATTAAAACCATTTGATGTTTCTTAATTTGGCAGTTACAAACAAATATATTAAGTATTTGAGAAGCAATACATGGAAGTCATATTAATAAAAATCAGCCATTGTAATTCTTTGGTGGCTTCCAAAGTGAACTTACCATTTTTAGAAAGAATAGAAGCGAAAAATTCATTAAATGTCCCTTCTCACACTAGATCATCCATTATAGTTAATACATTATTTCTCACCGCATAGATTTTCTTAGTAAGAGAAAAAGATCCCACAATACCATGAGAAGTCCTCCATACTCCCTTAGAGGTACCAGATCTCATAAATTTATTCTTATTAAAGTTTCTTTTCATTAAATTAAGCGTACATTTTAACAGAGAAGAGTAAGCCTTAAAATACCTGCAAGTTATTAGTTTACTCTTTTAACAGTCAAAAAAGTTTGTTTTTTAATAGATCATTTTATCAATTTGGAACTGCTTCAAGGCATTTTAAACCTTTTACGCGATGTCGATTTTATTTTAATAGGAAAATATTTATTTAATAATGACCATAACCATGCAGTCCATGAAGGAGATCGATTTATCCGGGTCATTATTGCACTACCAATCTCCTAAGTTATACTGCTCAGAAACGCTTCACTACACTTTAAAGAAAAATCCCTAAATGATGCTGATTTAAATCTTTTCCTACACTACTATTATAAATGGTAAGTATAGGAAAATGGTAGCAATTGGTACATCTAAAACAAGTGTTCTACAAGATTTGTTTAGATTACGTTAAACATGATCCAAAAGTGTAGTTGCATAACATTTCCATGGCCAATATAAGTTGCAACTGACGAAATACAAAGACCAAATGAATCATAACTGAAAGTCAATTATAGTTACATTATTGTAATCAATTAAATTTCAATTTAAGTTTCCCACAACAATACAGTTAGCAAATCGTTTAAACGTTTTTGTTGCTAGTTAATATTATTACTATTAGAATTATGAAAACAATTATAATAATGACAATTATTATTCCTAATCACATCATTTAAGGATGGTTACCTACATACACATAGGACTGTTAAAGTTCCACAAGTCTTCAATATCAGCTCCAATCCTTTACTTTTCCATGCATCGAAGATACCACTAATTCCTTTAATTTGGTCAGTATTATAGTAAGCGCTTCCACTCGCATAATTATTACGATTTACTCTATAAACTTTAAATTCCGGATTATTATTGATAATAATAATAATAATAATAATAATAATAATAATAATAATAATAATAATAATAATAATAATAATAATAAAATAATAATAATAATAATAATAATTGTTTTAATTTAATAGTAATAATAATAATAATAATAATAATAATAATAATAATAATAATAATAATAATAATAATAATAATAATAATAATAATAATAATCGTAATATAATAGTACTAATAGAAGTAATAATAATAACAATTGTTAGTATAATAAAATAAAAAAAAAAAGAATAATTAATAATAATAATAATAATAATAATAATAATAATAATAATAATAATAATAATAATAATAATAATAATAATAATAATAATAATAATAATAATAATAATAATAATAATAATAATAATAATAATAATAATAATAATAATAATAATAAATAATAATAATTATTATTATAATTATATTATTTTTATTATGTTCATTATTAATTAATTAAAATTAATAATAATAATAATAATAATAATAATAATAATAATAATAATAATAATGACAGTATCAACAATGATAATAATAGTAATATTAATAATAAAAATAAAATATAATAATAATAATAATAATAATAATAATAATAATAATAATAATAATAATAATAATAATAATAATAACACTATAATAATAATAATGATATTAATAAAAAATAATAATAATAATAATAATAATAATAATAATAATACTTCACACATGCATAAAATATTCTTATAAATTGATAGATAGACGAAAAGAATAATTCAAAGTGTTGGCCATTTAAGAGCAATAAATTCTACATAATTCAAAACGGTCTCGAAAAGCGGGTTTACAGAAGTGTTTGCAAGTATCCTCAGAGCTGCTCAAAGGAGGAAGTCCTGCAATGAAAGAAGAAATGCAAAAATCAGATTTGAACTTTATTATTATTATTATTATTATTATTATTATTATTATTATTATTATTATTATTATTATTATTATTATTATTATTATTATTATTATCAAAACGAAATATATTAACCAGTATTAATTACCACTATCTCGATCAAGGTTATTATAACTATTATTATTATTATTATTATTATTATTATTATTATTATTATTATTATTATTATTATTATTATTATTATCTTTATTACTTATTATTATTATTATTATTATTATTATTATTATTATTATTATTATTATTATTATTATTATTATTATTATTATTATTATTATTATTATTATTATTATTATTATTATTTATTATTATTATTATTATTATTTATTATTATTTTTATAATTATTTTTATATATTATATTATTATTATTATTATTATTATTATTATTATTATTATTATTATTATTATTATTATTATTATTATTATTATTATTATTATTTTTATTATTATTATTATTATTATTATTATCATTACTATTATTATTATTACTAACATTATTTTTATAATTATCTTTGCTTTTTATTTTTGTCATTGTTTTATTGTTACTTTAATGCTACTATTATTGTTATTATTATTATTATTATTATTATCATTATCATTATTATTATTATTTATTTTTGTTTATTATTATTATATTTATTATTTATTTATTTCTCTATTATTTATTTCCTTCCTTTTTCTCTCTCTCTATTCCTATTCCCTTACATTTCATGAGAATGTGGTAAAAACGGAACATCTGGAGCGCATACACCGACTTTAAACTGTCTTGGGAAAAAAAAAAAAAAAAAAATTTTTTTTTTTTTTTTTTTTTTTTTTTTTTATTTTATTTTTATTATTATTATTATTATTATGTTATTATTATTATTATTATTATTATTATTATTATTATTATTATTATTATTATTATTATTATTATTATTATTATTATTATTATTATTATTGTCTTACAAGTATTGTTATCATTGATGCTGTCCCTTCTTTTATTATTATTATTATTATTATTATTATTATTATTATTATTATTATTATTATTATTATTATTATTATTATTATTATTATATATTATTATTAACATTATATATTATTATTAGTATTATTATTACTATTTTTTACTACATATGCGGAAGCTATCCCTATAATTCTAGTGACGTCACACAGTAACAATAATGCTGTACTATTTTCTAGTATTATAAATAGTAATATTTGTATTATAAATAAATACTATTTTCTGGAGATGATATTTATTATAATAATAATAACAATTATTATTATCATTACTATTTTTATTACTATAATTATTATTATTGTTATTGTCATCGTTAACTCATTATTATTACCATTACTAGCTACTATTATAACTATATTGTCATTAATTTATATTATTATGGGTACTATTGTATTTAACTTTTATTCCTACTATTATTATTATTATTGTTATTTCTATATTTATTATTGCTCATTATTTTCATTCACCATATTTGTATGAAAATGATATTTAATTATATTGATGTAATATTTATCAACTAAACTTTGGGGTTCAAAGGAAACCAATCTGCTTCCCCTTAGAAGCCCCTTTTCAGAGTAATGTACAGCTAATTATAAATATTGTATCTAGTAGAGTAGGACCTACTGAAAAATGTATAACTTGTACTTATACTTCTGAATAAAGAATTTTGAATTTGAATTTGAATTATTGTCTTTATTATTATTATTATTATTATTATTATTATTATTATTATTATTATTATTATTATTATTATTATTATTATTATTATTATTATTATTATTATTATTATTATTATTATTATTATTATTATTATTATTATTAATATTATTATTATTATTATTATTACTGATGTTTTTCGCACATTGTTAATCACTATTTTTTATTTTATTTTTCCTTCCGACATTTGCCACCGACTTTAAACTTTATGTCTTGGGAAAGAAAGGTTCAGTACCCAAACTGAGACTAACAGCAAAGATAAACCTTAAAAAGACTTTCGTGGTCACTATACTCAGCTATTTATTATCCTTGAAATAAAGGACTCATACTTTAAAATTATTATTATTATTATTATTATTATTATTATTATTATTATTATTATTATTATTATTATTATCATTATTATTATTATTATTTTTATTTTTATTTTTA
>SEYY01002337.1:0-12500 GCA_009176605.1 Armadillidium nasatum | reverse complement strand
TTAAATCTCCAGAGGAAACGAAAGAAAAGCAATTCTAAACGTAAAAAAAGAACAAATAATATTTGCAGAAGTAGCAGTAGCAGAAGAAGAAAAGAACAAAAAGAGCATGAACAAAAGGCTTTGAAATGCGTTCAAAGATGGATCGATTTCCGATCAAATCGAAATTGAACCTCCGTCGTCGACGTCTTCGTCGTTCGGCAACGAATTTCGATTATATTACCGTTCATCGAAACTGAAAAACATTCCACGAAAAAATTTAACAAATTAAAATGTTTTTATATGTTCTTCGTCACAACTTCAGATACACACACACACACACACACACACACACACACACACACACACACACACACACACACACACACATATATATATATATATATATATATATATATATATATATATATATATATATATATATATATATATATATATATATATATATATATATATATATATATATATATATATATATATATATAGATACATAGATAGATTGATATGATTAACTCCAGGAGAGATAAAAAGGAGAAGAAAATATCCCATTTGTTTTAAATGAGTGTTACAAAATTAAACACACCAAATAAAGAATTATCAGAAAAAGGAGATAGAAGCAGGGAAGCGTTATTCCAGTGATATTTGCATTGAGGTTGGGATTAATGAATGTGAATTTATTAATATGAGGAATGGAAGAAAGGCAAAATTAGGTGATATAAAGATAAAATAAATTTGGATGCAAGAATTAGAACCAGGAAACACATACAAATATATTATGGATATAGAAGAATCGGATGAAATAGAATCGAGCAACATGAAGGAAAAAATAAGAAAAGTAATTGCAAAAAGAATGAAAAGTATTTTCAATTCAGAATTTCATCCCAAAAATAAAATAATAGCAAAAAATAATGTCGGAGATTGCTCTAACTTATAGTTATGGTATAATAGATTGGTATCAGCATGGAATCAATGCCCTCAATGTAAAGTCCAGAAAAATGCAGTATGAACATATAATTTTAATTAAGAACCCGTGCATGCCAGGGATCTATGTACCTAGGAATAAGGATAGAATAGAAGTACCACAAATTAATAGAATATGTAAAACTAGAATAATAGGAATCAATAAGTATTTGAAGAATTACGACAGTAAATTCCTGAAGTTGATAAATGAACATGATAAATAAACCCTCAACAATATTTAATACAAAAAAGGAAAAGAATTTCCTAGACTTCAGAGAGAGTAGGGATGGAGATGGAAGAGTTCAGGGAGGACTCGAACATAGGAAATAAGATAAAGTATACAAAGAACAAATGGAACCATGCAGGAAAGAATAAATATTGACATTAATAAGGGGAAGGAATATGTACGTCGAAAATATTTTAGAACTGAAGTTTTGGTACAGAAATTTATTGCTAAAGATCATGCCTTAGAACCATTAACTGTTGAGTATTTAAGAGTAGAAGAAGGAAAAACATTATTAGCGAAGTATAATTAAATCTTGAGAAAAAATTGGTTCTGGAAAAATACTGAAAAAGATGTTATTAAAGAAAAATGTAGAAAATGTGGCAATGTAAAGAAAGAGTGGAGACAGTTATCCATATACTGAAAGAATGTGAGATATATATATATATATATATATATATATATATATATATATATATATATATATATATATATATATATATATATATATATATATATATATATATATATATATATATATATATTAAAGATTAAAAGTATTAGTTCTAATTGTATAAATAGTAGATTTAACGAGAGAACAGATGCCAACTCGGAAGCATACTCCCTCAAAACCCCGAGATGAAAGCCATCCGGGACACTAGACTTTCAACGTTTATATATGTTTGGATCCTTGCAAAATCATGAAAAATCACAAGTAAAGATATGGGACACCTGAGAGAAGGAATAGGAGGAGGCTTGTTGGAATCGTCCAGGTGGATTTAGATAGAAAAAGAAGGCCGAAGAGATCTGCCAAATCAGCAGGAATGTTAGCAACAAATCAATCACAGTGAATAAGAGGAATAAAAGATGATTTGAAGAGGTTGGAGATATTTTTGGCACGAGACCAGAAATTTTTATCAACAGAAAAACCAAGAAGGTCAACGACCTTGTTTTTAGTAAAAGTACGCTTAACCCATCGAATAATATCCCTGCATCGATTCGGAACAGAATGAGAAATTGGTAAGAGTGATAGGAGAGTTTTTATTGCTAGTCTTATACGCATGCGTCTCTCACCTAAATAACACATGATAAGGAACCTTTAGGAGAAAGAAAGATTTAGTTTGAAAATTTAATGAACAAAATCCTCAAATCAGCGATCAAGACTCCTACTTTCAGTGGATTCTGAAACGTATTCTGTGTCAAAGAAGGATTCATTCTAAGAATTGTTAGCGTAAAAGAGAAGCAATGATCCCCATATCTCAATTAACCTGATAAAGTGGCAGGAAGAACTTTTAATTATAAAAATAATAATAATAATAATAATAATAATAATAATAATAATAATAATAATAATAATAATAATAATAATAATAATAATAATAATAATAATAATAATAATAATAATAATAATAATAATTAATAATAATAATAATAATAATAATAATAATGATAAAAACGAAAATAACAGTAGCATAAGCATTAATAATGATATTTATAAAAATGACAACAATAACAATAATAAATATAAATAATAATAATAATAAATAATAATAAAATAATAATAATAATTAATAATAATAATAATAATAATAATAATAATAATAATAATAATTAATAATATTCATTTTCAACAATTTATTCAGAAACAATATATATTTACAATTTTCAATATTACAGTCGATCCTATACCACTAAATACAATAGAAATAATATTTTAGTTCTTCAAGTCCTCTGAAAAGGGGCTTTTTAGGGGATACATATTGGTTTCTCATTTGAGCCACCAAAGTTTAGTTAGATAAATAGTCTTTTCAATTTATTTTAATAAAAAATAAAATACCAATATGATGCATATAAATATAACAAACAATAATTATAATTAATACTAAAATATTACAAAAATATGGTAAAGTAATAAAAATAACAAGCAATAATAATTGATAATAACAAATGCTAATACTAACAAGTAAAATGTTAAACTCATGAGAAGAATTTATCAGAAATATTGTTAATCGTTAATTAATCTTTAATCTTTATTCATTTTTTCAGTTAACAAAATTCAAATGCAAACAAATCATCGAATACTTAAATATGTATTGATACAAAACTATTGAAAAGAACTTCAGGAGGGAGTTGAATTCGTGGTCTTAACCAAAGTAATACTAATAATACTAACATTAATAATAACATAATAATAATAATAATAATAATAATAATAATAATAATAATAATAATAATAATAATTAATAATAATAGCAGGATTTCAAAACTAATTTCAGTTATAGTAATATAATTAAAGATATTTCTAAAAAATAGTTCTAGTAATGATAAAAACAATAATAATAATAATAATAATAATAATAATAATAATAATAATAATAATAATAATAATAATAATATCATCTCCAGTAGCAATAACAGTAAATATACTACAATACTACTGTTAGAGTATAATATCACTTGTATTATAGAATATCTACAAAATAATAATAATAATAATAATAATAATAATAATAATAATAATAATAATAATAATAATAATAATAATAATAATAATAATAACAATAATAATAATAATAATAATAATAGAGATTAGAAGCCATACAGTGACCACATCTATTTTTTTTTATTAATTGTAAAATATTTTGTTATTTCAAAGTAAAAAAAACAATCGTTGCTTCAAAGCATATCCAAGTGGTTAACCACAATAATAATTAATAATACTAAAAAATATTACAAAAAATGGTAAAGTTATAGAAAAAATATTACTAATAATGATAATAATAAACGAATACTAGCAAAAAAATGTTAAACCATGAGAAGAATTGTCAGAAATATTGGTAATCTTTAATTAACCTTTAATCTTCATTCATTTTTTCATTATAATAATAATAGTAGTAATAGTAGTAAATATATTATAATAGTACTGCTAAGTTTGATGGATGATGGGAAATGAAGCTTTTCATTTTCCCAATAATAATAATAATAATAATAATAATAATAATAATAATAATAATAATAAAAAAATAATAATAATAATAATAATAATAATATAATAATTAAAATAATTTAATAAATTTTAATATATATATAAAAGGAAAAAAAAAAAAAGAAGAAAAAAAAAATAAATAATTAAATTTAAAAAAAAAAGAGGTACAAATCAATAATATAATAATAATAATCATAATTAGTAACACAATGATGATAACAATAAGTATAATTATATTATCTTCAAATACCTATGAATATAATAATATTTAATAATACAACAATCATAAAAGTTCTAGCAGTGAAAGTAGGAGAAGAATATCACTTGTAATAATAATAACTGATAAGGTCAATACTGATAATAAATAATTAATATATCAGAAGTTCCTCAATTACTCCTACCTATGCCAGTATTAATATCTCTATTATTATATACAATAAAAAGATAACAGCAGAAATAACACAAATAATAATAATAATAATAATAACAATAATAATAATAATAATAATAATAATAATAATAATAATAATAATAATAATAACAATAATAATAATAATAATAATAATAATAATAATAATAATAATAATAATAATAATAATAATAATAATAACAATAATAATAATAATAATAATAATAATAATAATAATAATAATAATAATAATAATAATAATAATAATAATAATAATTATAATAACAATAAAAATAACAATAATAATAATTTAAAATAACCTTTGTAAAAAAAATAAAAAAAAAAGAAAATAGTAAAATAATGCGGAAAATATTTATGACAAAAGACCTAAATGTGCAAAAAAGAATAAATTGAGCTATTAAAAATAAAAACTTTTCCTATATAAAATAAAGCTTCGAATAATAAAAAAAATTTGATCAATTGAAAATAAAAGAAGATTAAAAATTTTTTAAACAAAATGTATTGGTTTATTCTAACACTCTTACCAAACTTTGAAATAGTGATAATAAAGTAAGGTATATATATTATATATATATATATATATATATATATATATATATATATATATATATATATATATATATATATATATATATATATATATATATATATAGAGAGAGAGAGAAGAGAGAGAGAGAGAGAGAGAGAGAGAGAGAAAGAAAGAGAAGAAGGGAAAAAATGTAAAAAAATCTTTCAACACTCCATGTTAAATCAATTTTCAAAAATAGCAATAATTTTTACGAAAACAGTAATAATAATAATAATAATAATAATAATAATAATAATAATAATAATAATAATAATAATAATAATAATAATAAATAATAATGTAAATTAAAAATAAAAAAAATTAAATTTATATATATATATATATATATATATATATATATATATATATATATATATATATATATATATATATATATATATATATATATATATATATATATATATATATATATATATATATATATGAGTGAAAAGTATTTCCATGAAGACTGGAACCTCAAAAAGGAGAAAGAAATTGTTTCCTGGAAAAAAAAAATGGGATCTAAAAAGCGAAGATTCGTCGGCAAATCCATTCCATAAATTCGGAAACTTTTTTTACAAAGACGAAGAAAACATTAAAGAAACTTTATTGAGGAGAACCGAACAGTTAATTGCCAGAACGCTCCAATGAACAAAATTTCAGCAAATATAAAAGGCTTTAATGCTTATATAATTTCCCTTTTAAGTTAACTAAACGCATAAACGAACGCACAAACCCATACACACACTATATATATATATATATATATATATATATATATATATATATATATATATATATATATATATATATATATATATATATATATATATATATATATATATATATATATATATATATATATATATATAATATATATATATATTATTTATATATTTATGAAAATTATTTTTAACTATTTATATATATATATTAAACTATATATATATATATATATTATATATATATATATATATATTATATATATATATATATATATATATATATATATATATATATATATATATATATATATATATATATATATATATATATATATATATATATATATATATATATATATATATATATATATATATATATATATATATATATATATATATATATATATATATATATATATATATATTTTTGTATACAGAATTATCACCCTAAATCAAAATGATATTACCTGGTCTTCTGCATATAAAATTTCGCAAGTCGACTTGAAACAGGAAAAGTCCGAAAAATATTTTCATCGTTAAAAGCACTTCATTTCTGAGCCCAAACTTCGAGTGGAAGGAATGAACATGTAGATTGTGAAGCAGCTTTACAGAAATCTAGGCTCCAAAAAGTTATTTCAGGAGTAATTATTTAGTTTTTAGTTTGCTTGGATAGTTAGGTGGCAATGATAAACATGATTCAGATATATTGTTGGCAGATGGAGGTAAATCAGTTTGATTCTCTGAGAGGCCACGTTATATATATATATATATATATATATATATATATATATATATATATATATATATATATATATATATATATATATATATATATATATATATATATATATAGTGTGTGTGTGTGTGGGTGTGTGAGCGTGCGTGTAGGTGTACGCGCGCATGTGTGTGTGAGAGAGAATGAGAAAGAGAGAGAAAGAATGAGAAGAGAGAGAGAGAGAGAGAGAGAGAGAGCGTTTGAACAACCTCTCTTTCTCTGAATATCTGTCATTCTATTTAATTAATGAAGGCAAACGTAAAGAAGAAGAAAGCTTCAAACAAGGTTTCATTTGCATCAATTCATTAAAAATGCTAATAATATAAGAGCTGAAAAAAAAGAAATAGAAATACGGATGTAATTTGCTTCTTTTCTTTTACGTCATCAGGTGGGAAAGGACAAGATGACGAACCTTTTTAAATGAATTTGCTTTTTGCTTATATATATATATATATATATATATATATATATATATATATATATATATATATATATATATATATATATATATATATATATATATATATATATATATATGCTATTGGACTCGAACCAGCAACCTTTAAAGATGGTAAATCTTCGGTACTAACCACTAGGCCATGGCATTTCAAAAGGAAATCACATTGGAATTGCTCATGATCAACAGTCATGACGTTAATCTCAAAGGATTCCCCCGACTGCAACTCCAGCAAAGGGCAATAGGTCAAAGGTCGAATCCCTCACTCGAAGATTTTAACTGTCTGCGAGTGAGGGATTCGACCTTTGACCTCATTGCCCTTTGCCTGGGCAAAGGGAATGACTGTAGATCATGAGCAGTTCGAATGTTATTTCCTTTCGAATCGCCGTGGCCTAGTGGTTAGCGCGTAAGACCTTTGATCTAAAAGGTTGCCAGTTCGAGTCCAATAGCAGACATTAATTTTCTATACAAAAATAGTCTGTGAGAGTTATACCGGACTTTAACTTTTATTATTATTTTATTATATATATATATATATATATATATATATATATATATATATATATATATATATATTATATAATATATATATATATTATTATATATATATATTTATTTATTTTATTATTTATTTCACCTCTGGTGGGTAAAGGTCAGAGTCCAATCAAATTTCCACTAGAGTATGGAGCAAATCGAGAACCTGGTCATAAACGGCGTTTGAAGATGTATAAGTCATAGGAAGTTGGGAAAATAGATGAAGGAAGTGTGTTCTAGACTTTACCAGTAGAGTACATGTAAAATTGAGCATAGAGGTTAAGTCTAGGATCTGAGAGTTGGGCAGAGAAAGGATGAGACTGTGTAGAAAGACGTGTCACACGAGCTCTTCTCATAGAAGGAGATATGCGATAAGAGAATGCAGAAGACCAGTGTCCATTGTAATAACGATAGTATAGAGAGACTGATGCAAGAATTCGACAGGCAGAAAGAGATTGGAGAGAATTAATGAGAATAGGAGAGTTAGTAAGAGCAGGAGAGTTGATGAGACGAAAAGCCCTAGACTCCACTTTTCAAGGAGAACTGTATGAGTGGAACCACCCCAGATGTTTGGGGCGTTCTCCATACAGGGGTAAACAACACCACTATAAAGAGCAAGCAACTAGGGTGGTGTGAAGAAGTTCTGAAGGCGCCTCAAAACACCCAACCTCTTAGAAGCTTGTTGAGAAAGAAAAGTAATGTTTTTTTCGAAGAAAGATCAAGAGAAAAAAAAAATAGAATATTAAGGAAAGATGAATGTTTGAGCTGTGTTCTTTCGAAGAAGATATCACTGTTGTGTGGAAGATTGTGTCTAGTAGAGAGATGGAGGAATTGAGTTTTGGTGGCATTGAAAACAACCATGTTTTCTCTGCCCCAATTTCAAATGCGAGATAGATCAAAGGTCAGTTGCTGCAAGGCCACCCTCCTTGCGTATTAACTGCTGTTGGGAGAGGCACCTTTAAAATTGAAAAGAGTAATGAAGGGTGGAGTCATCTGCATAGTAGTGTAAAGGATATAAAGTAACAAAGAGAAGGTCATTAATGAAAAGCAAAAAAAGGGTTGGAGATAGGACAGATCCTTGAGAAACACCACTATTAACAGATTTAAATTATGACGGTGGCCGTCTACAAGAACTGCTATAGTATAGAACGAACAGAAAGAAAATCAGAGAGAAGGATAGATTCCGAATGAGGGAAGTTTGTAAATCAAAGCTTTATCGAAAGCTTTCGATATGTCCTGCGTGACAGCAAAAGATTCACCGAAATCCCGAAGAGCGAAAGACCAAGAATCAGAGAGAAGGGAAAGGAGATCACCAGTAGAGCGTTTCTTACGAAAGCCATACTGGCGATCAGAGATAAGATTAAAAGAATTGAAATGTTTCCAAATCTTCCTGTTAAAGGATAGATTCGAAAACTTTAGAAAGAAAGAAGGTTAAAGAAATTGGGCGGTAGTTAGAGTTGGATGAAGCCCACGTTTCCATCAAGAAGGGAAGGTTGAAGGTTGAAGTAGAAAGACATAGACGAAATAGTTTACCAAGGCAAGGTGCAAGATAGGAAGCACAAGTTTTAATAACCACAGAAGGGGTACCATCAGGATCGTTCGAATTCTTAGTGTTAAGCTCAGAGAAAGCAGAAATGACGTCTTTTGAAGAAATTACAGTTTTAGGCATAGATGAGTTGGAGGGGATTGAAAGAGTAAGAACAGCACCGGAATCATCTAAAGTTGAAATAGAGGCAAAAGTTTGAGAGAAGAGTTCAGCTATAGAAGAAGGCAAAACGGCAGTTGAACCGTCAGAAGATACTAGAGGAGGGAAATAGGAAGAAGCAAAGTTAGAGTTGACATTTTTTGATAAATGCCAGAAAGAGCGTGAAGAAAAGGAACCAGAAAGATTATTGCATTTTCTACGGAGAAATAGAGTTTTTAGTGTTACGAAGGATAGATTTTGCACGATTCCAGGATGAAATATAAGTTGCATGAGTTTCTGGAGTTTGAAGACGACGGTAATCCCTGAAGGCAGCATCCCTGCGGCTGATAGCGCAAGAACAAGCAGAGTTAACCACGGTTTGTTAGGTTTAGTAGAAAGGAAAGAATATGGAATGTACTCCTCTATGCCAGAGAGTCACATCGGTTAAGCTCTCAGCACACTCCGAGGGATCCCTCCCAAGGAAACAGTAATCATTCCATGGGATATCAGAAAAGTACAACCGCAAGTCAGACCATTTAGTGGCACCAAAATGCCAGAAACGTCTCTTCAAGTCTTCTTGCCGAAGACTTGAAAAGACAGGACAATATACAGACATAAGAAGGTGATCGGATGAGCCCAGAGGAGGAAAGAGTTTAACAGTGTAAGGAGAAGTATAAGAAGTTAGGAAAAGATCAAGTATGTTGGGGTTCATCACCAAGGTGGTTAGGAATACGGGTAGGGAGATGCAACAACTGCTCAAGGTTGTTCTGGATAGAAAATTGGTAGGCGAGTTCACCAGCTGCATCATGAGAACTTGATGAAAGCCATTATTGGTGGTGAACATTGAAATCACCTATAATGATCATTTCGGAGAAAGAAGAAGAAAGAGTGTGTTCTATTTTGGATTTAAGATAGTCGAAGAATTTTGGATAGTCTCTTAGAGTTAGGAGATAAGTAGACAGTACAAATGAATTTAGTTGTAGAGTTGCAAGAAAGTTTGAGCTATAAAGTAGAGAATTCAGAAGATTCCAAATTAGTGACAAGAGAACATACAACATCGTTGTGAACATATGCTTAACATCAGCATTTGGATGAAAATTGAGAATAGAGACAGTAGGCGGAAACGGAGTAGGGTTTGCTCTCAGAGCACCCAGACACCTGAGTTTCAATTAAGAACAGAGATATAATCTAAAAGAAGAGAGGTGGTGTTTAACAAAGTGGAGATTAGACAAAAGATCGCGAATATTGCAGAAATTAATAAAAAAAAGAAAATAAGAAATAAAAAAAAAAAAAAAAAAAATATATATATATATATATATATATATATATATATATATATATATATATATATATATATATATATATATATATATATATATATATATATATATATATAATGCTTGTGGCATATTTAGTGTATTTTAAAATTACTTTTATTCACATGCAAATTTTGCTTCGATTTCCTTTATTTTTATTTCTGATTTTGGCGGAGCTCAATTTTCGCTTTTCAGTTTGTATATTTTTTAAATTTCAAATATATAAAGTTCTGATTTCTTTTCTTTCAAATATATTAAATATATCTTAGATTCGAATATTTATTTAAAAGGATAAGGGAAAAAATAAATAATAATCAGTTGTAATGATAATAGTAATAGTAATAATAATTATAATAATGATAATAATAATAATAATAATAATAATAATAATAATAATATTGATAATAATAATAACGATATTAATAATATGCTTATAATAATAATAATAAAAATGATATAATAAATAATAATAAAAATAATAATAATAATAAAAATAATAATATTAATAATATTTAAAATAATAATGACAATAATAATAAATAAAAGTAAAAATAATAGTAATAATTAAATGTTTTACATTTCCTTTCCAATTCCTAAAAAATTTTCTTTCAATTTTAATTTATATAGTGATTTTTGTAAACCGGTTAGAAAAGAAATATAATTATGCTTCTTTCTTTCTCTCTTAGTTCTTCTCAAGAATTATATTAAGGAAATTAAATTTGAATTAGAAGAAAATTTTTGGGGAATTGTAAGGGAAGTGTAAAACATATTAAAACTAAAGCTGACATTGGATTCCTAAATACTACTACTACTACTACTACTATCACTACTACTACTACTACTACTACTACTAATAATAATAATAATAATAATAATAATAATAATAATCAAATTTGTTATCCAAATTGGTGACATATTTAAAAAGAAAGGTTTCCCACCATTCATGAAATTATTTTAATTAATATAGATGCAACTTGTTAAAAAAAAACGTAAATATAATACCATTAATTATTTTTAAAATCCAACCCAAAAATATACAAAATTAAACGACTGATCGCATAAAAAAAAAAGAAAAAAAAAAGAAAGTTAAAATTTTCGTTACAAAATTTTCCCCCATTTAGTAAAAAGAACTCTTTTTCCCAACATTCCGAGCTTCTCCTATCATTAAAGCTGCCCTCTTCATTCTCGTAGTCTTATAACTCCTCGGGTTTATACTATTGATGTATCTTAGCAACGTATGTAACTGCAATACATTAATGTATTACATACGTACGTTAAGTAATATATTCGAATTGAAAATATACGTAGATGACGTTTTATTTCAGTGTATATTTAAGCAAGCGATTGAAAATACCATGGAAACGAATTTTATCTGAACGGACGACCTCAAAGTGGAAGTTTTTAGCATCTGAAAATCGAGTGTTGTACATTACATCTGCAGGTCTATATTTAGCTACGCAATCATATGATTTTTCTTATCAATGAAGAAAAGTAAAAAATATAATGGAAATATCATTAATTTGTCTTTGCATAACAAATGTAGCGTATATATATATATATATATTAATATATATATATATATATATATATATATATATATTTATTATATAATATATATATATATATATATATAAATAATAAAAATTAAAAAAAAAAAAAAAAAATAATAAATAAAATGAATAAAAAAAATTAAATAATAAAAATAATAATATAAAATTCTTACCTCAATTCATTTGTAATTCGCGCCATATTTAATTAAATTATTAGAAGAAATAAATAATTTTAATGTTTCTTCTCATTTTATTAAATCATTTTATTGAAATTAAATTACAAAAATATTTAAAG